>APFE030073659.1:122751-226265 GCA_000404065.3 Pinus taeda | reverse complement strand
ATAATTAATAAATAAAATAAAAATAATATTGACTCGTTTCTTTATACTTTAGTTATTGAAATTATACCATAAGGGCAATAATTAAAAGGGGGAAACAAATCAAAGAAAGAGAAACAGGAAAATATTTTAACAAGCTAGGGGAAACAAACCCAAGGGAAGGAAACAAGAAACACTGAGACCTTACCAAGAAGCGCCGCGGAGGCTCGGAGGACAGGGCTGGGACCCAGCAGCTGCTGATCTTCCAGCCATCATCCCTATTAAGATTTTTCGGCCTTTTTTCAATCTCCAGGGCCTCTCTAAACTTACGATGGTGAAACTGAGCAACTTTAGCAATGACCTGAGCCTCTTGTACACACATGATTGCATCGTCTTCGGCATGTTCAGCCCAGGGGCTGGGATTTGGTCCTAACCATGCCTCAAGTCAGCGAATGCTCGCAATCCTCTGATTGATAGAGCGACCTGTCTCACCAATATAAGGAATCCCACAAGAACACGGAATGACATAGATGCCCTTCATGTCTTTTGGGTCAATAGGATCTTTCACAGACCTGAGGGAGCCACGGATAGTATTAAGAGGTCTAAAAGTTGCGGGAACATCAAACTTTCTCAGAATCCTCGCAATCTTATCCGTGGTCCCTTGGATATAAGGAAGGTTAACCCCCATGGCACGATCACTGGAATCCCTACGAATTGACGGCTCCTTCCTAGCCTTGAGGAAGGCCTTTTGACCCAGGCGTCTCTTATAACCATTTTTCACAAATACATCTAGGAGATGAGCCTTTTCCTTTTCCAAGCTCTCTTCATCAGAGATTCTAACAGCCCGGGTAGCGAGAGTGCTTAGAACCCCTAACTTTTGAGCTGGGAAATGATGGGAAGAAGCATGCATTTTAATAAATAAATAAATGGATTAATTTTAATAAACTAACCATTGATTGGTTTAATTTTTTACCGGGTCAACTTAGCTCCTAAATATAATGGTAATTTAATATTAAATTAGTTAAAGGAAGTTTGACTGGGGTCCTGGGTTGGAAAGTAGTCGTTAGTCTTTTTAGCCGTTTGAGTCTCTGCTTAGACTATTTAACACGCTGAACTAGATCTGTATCTTCAACTTGTCCTGACGATGAACCACACTAGTTGGTTCGAAACACGTCGACAAAGGTCTTTTTCATGTGATTTACGCTGAAGCTCTTCTTACAATTATGACGGATCACAGAAGCCTCAATTCTACTATAGTCATTATCTTTTCCTTTTTTATATCTCAACAAATTTCATTAAGGTTTGGCCATGCGGTTGCATTTGAAAATTAAGAAAATTGTTCTTAATTGAGTAAGATGGTGTGTAACCCTTAGGGTTACATTGAGGGTTTATATATCATTTGCTATTTTATTGTTTGGTTTAAGAGCCCTTTACGACCACTAGCCCTGAACATGTAATATAACTCGTACTTGTATTTTGAATCAACGAAGGCCGAAACCCACTATCATAACCCGACAATACCATGCCACCAACAACCAGAGAAACAAATACTAACATGCAAAGCCATGCATGTCAAAACCAGCTAGGAAATCACATATGCAATATGGTACCTGAAAGTATTCTTACTGAAGCTGCCTGATCATGTTCTTCCTTGCTTTCTCTTTTCTTTCCTTTCTTTTCTTTGTCCTTCCTTTGTTTTCTTTTCCCTTCCTTGCTCCAAAGCTAGAATGCTCCGAGAAAACTCTAAGTGTCCAATAGTGTGTGTGTGTGTGTGTGTGTGTGTGTGTGTGAGAGAGAGAGAGAGAGAGAGAGAGAGAGAGAGAAGAGCTCCAAAACTGAACTAACAAAAGGTTACACTCACCAAGCCTGAGAAAAAACTTGCTAACTGATCCTCAGAAACCTTTTTATCAATGAGACCCATATTTTGATCATTTTCCATCATTTTCCTTCATTTTCCTCGTCACATGCAACCTGTGACCTTTCACCTTCCTTTTCTCCTAATTTCCACTATTGTCATAAATAAATTTGCCAAAAATGCCAATTTTCTTTTCAAAGTGTTTTCCATTGCCTTTTCCAATTTCCTTACCATATTAAATCAATGAACACCCACACTAGGATGTCTTGCCCAACATTCAGCTTGGGATACATGTCCCATGATTTGTGGTTATCATTTTTTTCTTTATTAACTTTTACATGGATTTTTTACTAGGGCTATTACAACCAGTAGGGTTTATGATTTGAATTTAAATAGGAGTGCAACAATTATAGATAACCATAAATACAAATATGTAGTAGAAATAACACTTCATTTCATTAATATCAAATACTAAGATATGCTTACAAACAAAATTGAAATAAGACTATCTCAAGCGATGGTAACTTATCACTAAGAAGATTTGTGGCGGTTACATGCCTTTGAACTGTGTTACAATGAGGCTCAAATGCCTATTTATTATTGAGAAATAATGGAAAACCCTAAACATCCAAAAAACTAACCCTAGGAGATGAAGCGCCAAACTATGGACCCATTTGGTTAAATTGGTACATCAACTTCTCGGGACTGTAACTTTGCTATACGATCTTTGTTTGACATGCACAATACCTTGTTAGAAAGATCTATCTGAGGACTACAAATTTTGAGTTCCTAACGTTGGCCCCCAACCCATGTTGTCCCATTTTGTTTTCCTAAAAAACATCGTTTAGGGCCTCAAAATGGCTCTAGAAGTTCATGACCCAAAAAACTACGAAAAATAGTAAATTGTGCTACAAATAAGGAAACTGAAAAACTAAAAGAGATAGTGGTGGGGGTCTAAGTGGAATAGGCAGGTGGCCACCAACATCCACCAAGATCAATCCTCTCTTCTTAGGAAGCAATGGACCACATTGCATTGAGTGCCTACATGAGATGGGGAAACTTCTACTGAACTTGGTCCTTGCTAAGCCACTTGCCTTGGTGCAGGAGCTGGCTAGCTTTGACAACCTAATATAGTTGGATCTTCTTCCAGTGATTTTTCTTGACCTATGTGTCCATAATTCGATCACTTGTGGCTTGTTTCATGCAATTTGGGTTTAACTCTACTGGAGTGAGATGTTCTACAATGTCTAATGTGTCTAGTAATGGTGGGAAGTACAGTAAAAGGTGGTCAACATTGAACACTAGGTGCATGCCAAGGAATAGGGGAATGTTGAACTCAAAATAATTGTCTCCCACAGCCTTGGTAATGGTGTAAAAACCATATCGAAGTGGTCTTAGCTTCTGATGGGATCTAGCAAGGCATTCTTTCTGTAAATGCAACCAAACTTTTTCTCCCACCTGAACTTTGTGTGGCACCTGATGTTGATCATGTTGCTTCCTGTACTTGGCATTTGACTTCTCCATGATGTCCTGAACCTACTGGTGGATGTGTTGGATGCGTTCAATAAATCTAGTCACTTTATTAGCCTCAAAAAATAAATGCGTGGATTTTGTCTGTGTAGTCGCATGCGGCATGGAAACATCAATCAGACATAATGTTTCAAATCCTATATCCATTTGAAAGGGATTGCAACCAGTCGAGCTATGGAGAGCTCTATTATAACTATGTTGCACATATGGAAGACTCTCATCCCAAGTTCAAGGATTCTTGGAGTTTTACATGCGAAGTATTTGCACTCTCATCCTATTGACGACCTCTATTTGGCCATTAGTCTACAAATGGAAGGCAGTCGACATGGTGAGCTTGGTGTCCAATAGTGTCCAAAGGTTTGACCAGAATGTGCTCAAGAACCTGCTATCCCGATATGATATAATGGTCTGCGGGATCCCAAAATGTACCCATACTTGTTCAAAGAAGAGTTTGGCAGTGTCCTTTACGGTGATACTCTTCTTGCAAGCCACCAATATAGCCATCTTAGAAAATATGTCAATGACCAAAAATACATATCCATTACCAAGTTTGGTAGAAGGGAGGTTAGACATATAGTTCCTCGCGATGGATTCCCACAACTGCCTAGGATGAGGCAAAGGAGTGTACATGCCTTGCTTCTTGATGGATGGCTTGGCGATGGCATAGGTAGCGTAGGGTCTAATATATTTCCCAACATCCAGTCGGTGTTTGGGCCAATAGAAGTACTTTTCTATTACATCCATAGTTTTCACCACCCCAAAGCGTCTTGCGATACGCTTGTAGTGCGATGCTCAAACCAGTTTGGCACACTCACTTGAAGGAACACAAATGTGGCCTAGGTAGCATAATAATGCATCCTCAAGCTGGAAATCAAGAACTTGCTTCCCATATAGTAGCATTTGGTATGTGGAGGTGAACTCTGGATCATTTTTGTATAGTTGCGGCCATCCATAGGTCACGTGACCACAAGTGTAACATACCTCCTAAGCCTACCCTGAGAATTAGCTACTAGGCTCCCTATTCTGGTAAATATTTCTTCATTTACTGTTGAGATTCAATGGTTGTCAACAATATTTCTTATATAAACACAATTATTCATATAACAACACTTATAGCCTTATCAATTGAACACAACAGAAGTCGCTCCATGATGTGGACTTTTAGGTTCATCTATAAAACTTGTATGTCAAATCAACCATTAAGAAAAAATCACCATTGGAAGAAAAAAATGAATTGTAACCTACCTTTATTAAATATCTTTGACAACCCCACACAAGAATTAATGAAGCATTACTTTGAACTTATCAGGATCTTAGTCCTACATGCAAACTAAAAAAGGTTAGTGATATCTTTCTTATACAACATGCCAATTTAGATACTAGACTTATTGAATTCAATTCTTTTGACATGCATGTTAGAAACACTATTCCATAACTGTTCTACATGCGCCAATGTTTCGTGCATAACTATTTTCCAGGTTAAACCAGAGATATCACCTATGGTTAAAGAGGTGACAACATATCAATTATTACATCATCTCGCATATTATGTTCCTCTACTGAATTTTACTTGGACCTCATTAATGTACAGTAGTTGTCACATGCATCCATCTAAAATTATCTCATAAAAACCCTTAACACAAAATGACTCTACTTATATATAATGGCCACATGGAGAGTTGATCATGAGTAATATAGCTCCTTGGCACAAGTGTTAACAGTTAATTACCATAATTCCACCACATGATTTAAAAACTTCAACAGTGAGAAGTAAACACAAAGGTAAGAAACCACATACATTACATCTCATGCAAGTGTATCCAACTAGGATAAAATAAGAACACCACTTGGAAAATGGAGCACCACCACCAAACCATGAATCACCTCTGATTCCCCTCGAGTCGAGTTTCTTGTCATGGATCAACTCCCTCCAATTGATCTATGAAATGGGTATTTAATACCCTCTTTCATGATATGGATTCCATTAACGAAGTCCCACTTTTATGGTTTTTTTATCCATTTGCCTAGGCTTATCTCGGAAAATCTCGCATTTCTCTCCCGCGAGGCTTTTCCTCATAAAAGCTTGCCTTTATCTCTCGCACAATTTTTATGTTTTTATCGATGGATATTTATCTCCAATCCATCCAGCTTATCTACAATCACATCTAGAAGCTTTATCATGAAAGATTTATCTTATCCCATTCCCCAATGGGATTTGGCAAAAATCTCATCTCTTGGTGTATATTTTTTTCCAAGTGATCAATTTATCAATTTATTTAATAATGTATTTATTTTTCATATTACACATCAGAACTAGCTTTCCTCAGCATAGGTTTGCAATAGTTTGGCCCACAAGGGAGGGGTGTCATATACTCCCCCCCTTAAATTTTACACCATATTCGGTGTATTACTGCCTCCTCGTTTCACTGGTATTGTCTCTGATTCCACATATTCTATGCCTTGCTCTGATTCTGCAATCTTATTTTATTATATTATATATATATTTTTTATATATATCGGTTACAAGGAGTGCTCTCAACACATATCCTTCCATTGCTACATGTAACATTGGTTTCAAAAAATTTTGTAAGAAAGTTTAGATGCAGAAACTCAACTATGTTTACCACAATTAATATCATAATTTGATACACAATACTACTAAAGTAGTTACGACTTATATTTCCTGTCATTTATTGTGTGTGAATAAATGCATGTTCTTGCCCTGCATTGTTCCAAGCCTTTGTGTTCTCGACGAACACTTGCTTCCTACAGTTTCTATGCATACAACAAGTCAACTAGCACATTTTCCAAATCAATATGTATAAAACATCATAATAGGTTATCTCACACATAACCATCATAACCATAAGTACTCATCAGAATCATAATCACATGCACTCCCAACTACAAATAAACCACTGTTACTTATCCTTGAACCACTTCTTAGTTTCCTTCTTTTGTGCAACCTCCAGGTTGGTTGCCCTGCAAGAAACACACGCAATGTCTTCATGCATACCTTCACATATTGTGTATCACACTCACACAACTATATATGTCCTATATTATTATCAGAATACATGTATTCATATTGGTATCATATATACTATTGTACATAGTATCATCTATACCACTGGTATGCCATACTGGTATCATATATATCGTTTGTACATAGTACCATCTAACCACTAGTACACCATACCAATGTTCATAGCATCACCTACATAACATATACTTTACCCACATATTTCTAACCATGTTAGTATTATGCTAAAAATTTGTTCTTTACCTTTAAGTAAGTGGAACAAACTATGCTTAGTTTATAAGGAATTTCATGGACTTGTTCCATTTCTGCAACCAATGAAAGTTTTATGTCATAATGTTCAAGTTTTTTTATTTAGCAATCATTTTCCTATGTCATGTGGTAGCAACAATATCAACATAATAGTATCATAAAATTGAACATGCATACTATAACTCAATCATAGACATAACTTTTAGTTTTGGAATCAAATTTGTCACATGTACAAGGTTTTAACAACAATGGAATATACCTTCTGCTTTATTATAAAGCAGACTATTAACTATGATACTCAGTATATCATAGATATTTGAAGTCATTTTAGCTTGTCTTTAATCAAGAACAAATTTAGTTGTTTCTTAATAATTATTCCACACTTAAACAAATCATGTCATATGATTTACTATGGCTCTTTTTGTGTACTTCTTCCAACACCTCATTGGTTATGATGAATTTCCATTGAAAAAATAGTATGCACATGCATAAATCTCCTATATATGAGTTATAAATGAAATAAATAATATTCACAACTTCACACCCCTTAAAATTTTATGTGAGGGTGTGACCCCAAGGTATTTACATGTTAGCACCTCCTTTTAACATTAAATCACCCTTAAGAACAAGAGATTAGCTATCCCCTCTTATCTTTATACATGTGTTATTTTACTACTATCATTAGATCCTTTTATCATCATGAGCGGTAATTATGCAAAAACGTTTTGCTTTACCCAAACTTTGCTTACAAATTCAGAGTTATGTTTTGAATCTAGTGTAGAAGAACAAGTTGTCTTCAATTGGTCTAAAGCATTAAGCCCCACTATATGTACTATGTTTATATAGAGAAGAAGCACACAATTTATTTTACTCTTATTACTTCTCACAAGAAGTGCATTGGTCAAATCTTAATTCATTTTTCTTAGATTGGAAAGGTTCATGTTTGCGAGATGTTATCCCCATAACCTCATCTGTATCTGTACTAACATGTACATTAAGCTACACCTCTAAGTTGCCAAGTTTTTAACATTATGTTAATTTTAGGTATGTTCTATGCTTAGAGCAGTTTATTTCAATTTTCACTGTTAGCTCCATATCTTTTCCAGATTAGCAATCACATCAACATTAAAGTAAATTGTAGATAAAACATAAACATAAATCATAGAAGACAAGCCAAGACAAGAGGACATAAGATGTGGTGCTAGCCAAGGACAAACCCCAATGTGGGGAAACCCTTGATCAATTCTTTTTATATGTTCTTCAATAGTTCAGCACACATAGAGAGAGAGAGACAGAGAGAGAGAGAGAGATAGTACGTTTACAACATAAGTCAACACTTTGATTTATCTAGATAAGAGCATAGATCATCTCTAAGAAGATGATACATGAGATTAGTTGAAGACATGCTGCTTCAACTAATTCTCCAAGGTGACTCCTTCACCTATCGTTGTGTTGTATTTTTCCATCATGTTGCACCTCTCCATGCTGCACCCATCATCACTATGCTGCATCTCATCATGCTTCATTAATCATGACTGTACCCATGATTGTACTGCATTATGTGCCATTGCTACACCATGTTGCCATCCTTACCTATGTGTTGGTTGCACCTTGCTTGCTTGTTGTCCCTAACATGATGCTCTCCTTTGGAGACAGTTGCTCCGACTATTTCAACAGTTTTGGCTTTTCCGGTAGTTTGGACAGTTCTGGTAGTTCCGACATTTCCGGCATTTCTAGCTTTTCTGGCAGTTCTGAATTTTCCGGCATTTCTAGCTTTTCTGGCAGTTCTGAATTTTCCGGCATTTCTGGCTTTTCTGGTAGTTTCAACTTTTCTAGTAGTTCTGACTTTTCTGGATTTTCAAAAAGTTCCAACTTTTCTGGCTTTTCCGACTTTTCTATAAGTTCTAACTTTTCTAGTAGTTCCGGATTTTCCATCTTTTGTTGCAATTCCAGCTTTTCCAGATTTTCCGGCAGTTCCGGCTTTTCCCGTAGTTCTGGATTTTTTGGCTTTTCCAGCTTTTCAGGAGTTCTAGCAGTTATGGCTTTTCCAGATTTTCTACCTTTTCTGGCTTTTCTGGCTCTTCCGACAGTTCCGACTTTTCTGACAGTTCCGACAATGCCAGCTTTTTCGGCCTTTCTGACAGTTCTAGCTTTTTTGGCTTTTCTGGATTTTTTAGTAGTTCCGACTTTTCTGGCTTTTCTGACAGTTTCGGCTTTTTTGGCTTTTCCAGCTTTTCTGGTAGTTCCAGCTTTTTCGGCAGTTTCGGCTTTTCCGGCAATGCCGACAGTTCCGGCTTTTCCAGCAATGCCGACAGTTCTGGCTTTTCCAGCAATGTCGACTTTTCCGACAGTTCCTACTTTTCCAACTTTTCTGGCTTTTTGAGCAATGCAGAGCTTATTCTCCCATGACTGCATTTAGATCTAGGGCATGTTATCTAGTGTAGCATATACCTGAGGGCACTCCTTTTAGCTCTCATCTTCATCAAACCCAAAACAGGATGAAGTGAGATCACAAGAGTGATTGTGTGTGTGACAAATGACTTCAAGTCCTCTTCTATTTCACTTGAACATAGAGGTTGAATAGACATGACTGTTGGGCTTTTGAGCCTGCATAAGTTGCTGGCCGACTTGACAATTTGTCCATAATCAAAATAAATTCATAACTCCATGAATACTTATCAGAATCGGATGATCTTTAGATCAATCCTACACCTCTCAATGAGAGGGATCCAAGAAAAATATTAGCTACCATAAATAAGATGAACCACATGGAGTTTGGCCCTAGTTGCAACTTTTAACACTCCCTCTCAACTAGGGAGAACTCCATCCGCTGATCCATATGTCCAACGGTACTATCTCTACCATCAGCGCCCTGCATTTCTCTACTCTACTCTGATCTGCTAAGCTCTGCTTTGCTCTACTCTGCTTTGCTCTGCTCTGCTGAACCATGAAGAAGAAGAATTGATCGAGAATGTCTCATACCATTCTCTATTGACCTGAAGTCAGTTTCATCTGAAGAGAGTGTGTCACATCACTCTTACTGGCCTGAAGTCATTTTTATTGATCCGAAATCAATATCACAAGGGAGCATCTCAAACCACTCATACTAATCCCAGATCAGTTTCACTGATCCCAGATCAATATCACAAGAGAGTGTCTCAAACCACTCATACTAATCCTAGATCAGTTTCATTGATCCCAGATCAATAGAGGTCATCCTAGCATAGGGATTATAGTAGATACAATCATGTGTCCATTGATAGTACTACTATGGTCCATATCCTCATTTCCCTACTCATTGATTAGATGAGAGGTACTTCCCATGAGCCCCAGATTGCATGGGTAGGATTCCTTGATGGGAGAACAAATCATCATGTCCAAAGGAGAACGAATCATCCTATCCACAAGAGGACAAATCATCCTGTCAGTGGATGCCACAGAGAATGAATCATCCTATGCACAGTCACCATGGAGAATGAATCATCCTAGCCCATAGGAGAATGAATCATCTTGTTCCAAAATCGCCACAGAGAACGAATCATCCTGGCCGGTAGGAGAATGAATCATCCTATCCATAGTCGTCACAAAGAACAAATCATGCTGGCCCATAGGAGAATGAATCATCATGTTCCACAGTCACCATGGAGAATGAATCATCCTGGCCCATAAGAGAACGAATCATCATGTCCACAGTTGCCATGGGAGAACTAATCATCCCGGCCCACAGGAGAACTAATCATCCTGTCCATAGCACACCACCAGGGGAGGGTGAGTCACCTTGTGGTCGTAGGTTGCTCCAGTAAGTGCCCCAAGCCCCCTAGAGCTCATAGAGCTCAATGCATGCAACATGCAGGACCCTTATAAGAAGGTCTCTCAATGATTCCAAGTCATTCAAGAAAGTCATAGATTTGACCTTTCCCAGGGCTTTGACAAAATGTCTGCAACTTGTAAATCAGTCTCAATGAGATGGAGCCTCCTCGCTCATTGACTTACCATATCCTAGATAAGGCAACATCTGATTTCTATCTGCTGGAGAAATCATTGAATATGGGATTCCTCAATAATCTAATTCCACCTCTGGTTGTCACAGAGAATCACAGTGGTATCCATCATGTGTACAAACAACTCACTTAAGAGCTTCTACAGCCATGCAACTTCACACGAGATCATACTTGTAGCTGTGTCTTCGGTCTCGGTGGTGCTTATAGCAACCAATTTCTGCTTCTTTCTCATCCATGATATCGAAGTAGAATCCAAAGAGAACTAGCACTGAGAAGTGCTCTAGTGATTCTCCACACTACCTGCCATGCAGTTTCATATTTCCGGCAGTGTATCTCAATCCATGAGAGATTGTGCCCTGAAGATATCTCAAAAGATTCTTGGCACTAATCTAGTGAGGCTCAACCAAATATGAGCTCACCATGCTAACTGCAAAACATATTTCTAGACAAAAGTTCACCAAGAACATCAATGCGAATGAGTTTATGAAACTCAGAGGCATTTCCCAAATCTGGTCTGACATCACTACCATATAACTTCTGAAAGTTAATATCCTTGAGTTAGTCATAGGCTTGTAGTTTATCATTCCACATTCAAAAACCAGCTCCCTCTTACTTTTGCAAATGAGAGGGTCTGCACCTGTTAGAAATAGGTCATCCTCATAAGGTGCCGGTATGAGAGGTCTATCATCCACAACCTTCGGGTAATGGTTTGGATCGGTTTCACTCCTAGTGAATCTTAGCTTCATCAGACAACTATCAATCCTCTCATACTATGCCCGGAGTGTTTTTCTTCAAGCCATAGAGGGCTTTCTTCCACCTATATACATGAGATTCTTGATCATGAATCTCAAACCCCTTAGGTTGTTCCAAACCTGTTGACCTGCTACTTGAGGGGAATGGTCCCCTTGTGATATTTTCCTTCGGTACATCTCAGAAATGTACTTTCATGCTCTTTTTGAATTCAGGCATCCCTGTCACCATCTGACTCACAAAACTTCGGTGCTATATGTTAATGGACATGGTCCCCAATGGACTTCCTGCAACTTGATACAACCCTGAACACAAAAGCTTCTTTGAAAATTCTATTTTCAAACACATACCTTTCCATTGATGAGTGCCACCCTGAAACGTTTGACTTCCATTATTGAAATGGACACCAGGTTCTCCTTACGATCAGGTACATAAAAGAGATTCTGTAAATGAATTGAGTTACCCTCATTCAATTGAGGGATAGCATTCCCTACACCCTTTCTGGGATAGGTGGCATCGGCTCCAAGTATAATCCCACGATTGTTTCCATCTCCACCAAATTAGAGAGTGCACCCATATATCCAATGAAGTGCCTTGAAGCACTACAATCAATAAGCCAGATTCCCAAAGAATCTGAAGGAGAGGGCCAATACAAGATAATGCTTCTTTATCTTATCAGAAACAACATTTGATTCTTCATACCGGGGGTTCCTCACTTTCTATGAAGAGTTGGCCATTTCCTTAATTACCTGCATTACCTGTCATTCCTTTGATCATTGAAGATGTCCCAAGAATGATTGTTATCGTCATCAAGTGATGTGTCCCTGCCATTCGGACACTCCTTCACATAATGGTCAAACTAGTTATCTTCCTTTCCTTCCACCCTCAGATCCAGTCTTCCGATTAAGTGATCTTTAGGTAGGCCATATTCCACTGCACCATTACGATAATATTCTCTGCTTCGACTTCAACCTTGGTGAATTTGAAGAGGAATGAAGAATCCACTGATCCTTTTGTCCTTTCCCAATTGTCTTCGGTGATTGCTCTTTCACTCTTGCTTGGGCATTGTCTTCATCTCATCTCTGATACCATGTTAATTTTAGGTATGTTCTATGCTTAGAGCAATTTATTTCAATTTTCACAATTAGCTCCATATCTTTTCCAGATTAGCAATCACATCAGCATTAAAGTAAACTGTAGATAGAACATAAACATAAATTGCAGAAGACAAGCCAAGAAAAGAGGACACAAGATGTCGTGCTAGCCAGGGACAAATCCCAATGTAGGCAAACCCTTTATCAATTCTTCTTATATGTTCTTCAATAGTTCAACACAGAGAGAGAGAGATAGTACATTTACAAGAGACGTCAACACTTTGACTTATCTAGATAAGAGCATAGATCATCTCTGAGAAGATGATACATGAGATCAGTTGAAGACATGCTACTTAAACTAATTCTCCAAGGTGACTCCTTCACCTATCATTGTGTTGCATTTCATCATCATGCTACACCTCTCCATGCTGTACCATGCTGCATCCATCATCCCTATGCTGCACCTCATCATGCTTCATTAATCATGACTGTACCCATCATTGTACTGCATTATGTTCCATTATTGCACCATGTTGCCATCCTAACCTATGTGTTGGCTACACCTTGCTTGCTTGTTGTCCCTTGCTTGCTTATTGTCCCTAACATGCTACTCTCCTTCGGAGATAGTTGCTTCGGCTGTTTCAGCAGTTCCTGATAGTTTTGGCAGTTCTGGCTATTCCTGGCAGTTCTAGCAGTTCTGATTGTTCTTGGCAATACCAGTAGTCCCGACAGTCCCGATAGTTCCAGCTTTTCCGGTAGTTTCGGATTTTCCGGCAGTTCCAACAATTTCGACAGTTTTAGCAGTTCCGGCATTTTCGGTAGTTCTGGATTTTCTGGATTTTCCAAATTTTCTAGTAGTCCTGGCTTTTTCGACATTTCCACCTTTTCTGGTAGTTCCACTTTTTCTGGTAGATCCGGCTTTTCTGGCAGTTCCCATTTCTCTGGCTTTTTTGGCTTTTCTGGTAGTTCCGGCTTTTCTGGCAGTTCTGGCTTTTCCAGTTTTTCCGACAGTTCCAGCTTTTCCAACAGTTCCTGTAGTTACAAATTTTCTGGCTTTTCTAGCAGTTCCAACAGTTCTAGGTTTTCCAGTAGTTCTAGCTTTTCTGATAGTTCCGGCAGTTCTAGCTTTTCAACTTTTCCAGCACTTCTGACTTTTCCGGTAGTTCCGACAGTTCCAGCTTTTCTAGCAGTTTTGGCTTATTCTGGCAGTTCCAGCTTTTCCAGTAGTTCCAGCTTTTTCGAATTTTCCGACAATTCCATCTTTTTCAAATTTTCCGACAGTTCCAGCTTTTCTGGCAATTCCAGATTTTCTGGCAATTACGGCTTTTCTAGCAGTTCCAGCTTTTTTGGCTTTTCCAGATTTTCTAGCAGTTCCAGCTTTTCTGATAGTGTTGGCTTTTCCAGCAGTGTTGGCTTTTCCAACTTTTCCAGTAGTTCTAGCTTTTCTGGCATTTCCAACTTTTCTGGTAGTTCCAACTTTTCTGGCATTTCCATCTTTTCCGGCAGTTCCGGATTTTCCAGCTTTTCCAGATTTTTGAGCAGCATAGAGCTTATTCTCCCATGAGTGCATTTAGATCTAAGGCATGTTATCTAGGGCAACGTATACCCTAGGGCACTCCCTCTAGCTCTCATCTTCATCAAACCCAAAACAGGATGAAGTGAGATCAGAAGAGTGAGTTTGTGTGTGACAAATGACTTCAAGTCCTCTTCTATTTATCCTAAAACATAGAGGTTGAATAGACATGACTGTTGGGCTTCTGAGCCTACATAAGTTGTTGGTCGACTTGTCAATTTGTCCATAATCAAAATAAATTCATAACCCCATGAATACTTATCGGAATTGGATGATATTTAGATCAATCCTACACCTCTCAATGAGAGGGATCCAAGAAAAATATCAGTTTCCATAAATAATATGACCCACATGGAGTTTGGCCGTAGTTGCCAATTCTAACACATTAGTATTGAAGCTTATATTGTCTTTCTTCTATCAACCAAGAAACTCCAGGAATTTCTAGATTTTCATTGTGTATATGCATGCTCTCTCTGTTGCAACAACATAATTACCCCTTTGAAATATGTGCATACTCTCTTTGTGGCAACAACATAATTACTTCAAGGATTTCTATTTTCATGTGATTTTGTCATGTTAATGAAAAATATTTATTGTTGTATAATTTTTTTTTGTTTTATCACTTGTTGTAGAACAATGTGGCACAGGATATTGGTGGGGAAATATATTCAGAACTAGCACAACCTTAATATGTTCCTAAAGTTCAACCTCAACGTTTAAACTATGGAACTCTAGCAAATGATGAAACTGATGATTTCCTTAACCATGCGTATGGACCCTTCAATGTTTCGTGGCAAAAACATTTTGTTCAAATGTTTATTTCCCTTGTTGTTGTGCATCTCCAAACTTGTCCACGCTTGTAAATATTTCCTCACATGTATCTTCTTTGGGAACATTGTCTTTACATAGGGAGACTTCAAAGAAGTGAAAACCATGAGTGCTATAAAAATTATGGAAGAAATGCAACAATGGAAGGTAGGAAAAATTATTCTTGAGCAAGTAGTTGCATCATACTTTTTTTTCTTATAGTAACATGCTTGCTAGGATGGTTGATAATTTGTGAAAATCTGTTGGGAATGTCAAATCCAACATTTCTCAATGTAGCTTTGTAGACAATACTATTGGCCATAGAGAATGTGTGCATACTTTTACTATTGGGATAGCACAAGTGCTTCAAGTAATTTTATTTTCAAAGGGCTTCTACATTTGAATGTTAAATTTTTATTGTTTTATTCATCTTTTATTTTACGTTTTTTTGCACAACATTATTCAAGTGAATAGTGGTGGGAAAACAGATTTGCAACCAGGGCAACCTATATCATTTCCTCGATTTGCACTTGGATTATGCAACAACAAGGAAAATATATATGTTTTCTATTTTCAATTTGTTTTTCACTTCAAAAATTTAACTTATTGTTCTTTAAATCTTTGTTTTTCACATTTTTATTTATATTTCTTGCACACATAATGTACTCAATTGAAACCAATCTAGAATATTCCCATCATTTTATGGAAAGAAGTAATGTAGTCAACGCTCCAATTGGACAAGTTCTTTTAGATCATTGTCAACCTTGATTGGTGTTTGGTAGAGGAAATAGATATGCTCACTATCATTTTAGCAGAGACATGATTGAAGTTCATAGAATGTTTCGGTCGAATATTAATAATATGTTTGTTGTTTAAATGTTCCAAGTGTGCAATGAATGTTATCTTAGTATACAAATTGTAAGATGGCATGAATGGCCCATTTGTAAAATATATAAGAGTGAGAAAGGCTCTCACAACTTTTCTTACTTTAACAACATGGATCTAGGTTAACAACCAGAGGTTCTAAGAGTTTTGACACAAGTTGAATATATTTTAATAGCATGGGTAAATCCAATATTGCAAGTGACACATGATCGTGGTGGTGAATATAAATATAGGTAGAATACAATAAGTTTTCCACAAGATATATATTCAATTGTGAAGAAACTTCCTTAATGTTTTGAACAACTTGATTTTGTAATTGTGAGAAGACATGGTGTTGAATCAAAATATTATGAATGCTACATGAAGAGACGAAGTGTCATGGATGAATTTATTTATAAAATCTAGATAAATAAATATTACATCGATGTTGAAATTGATATGGACTCAGCTTCTTCTCTCCCTAAAAGACCTATTGATGTGTCTAGTAGACTACAATATGTCAATAGTGATCTTGCTGAAATAGGCATAGCTGATGAGGAGATTGAAAGGGAGGGGGATAATCATTTGCATTCTCATCCATCATCCTTTCCTTATTACTTTCCAAATGAATGTAGGGAAGTGGATCGAATAAGAAGATTTATTGAAAATGCAGATTCAACAATCGATGAACATTTGGAATGTATAGATATCGGTATGTCGCACATTAATTAATATAATACTTAAGGGTTGTTAGACATGGAATTCGTCACTTTATTCCCCATAGGCAATGTTGATTGGTTGCATCTGGTTATTTACAATGTTGAAATGCATGAATATGGTTTACATATGCATAGATATTATGACCAAAGATTTGGAAGCCATCCTCAGTTTTGATATTTCCTATTGAATATGATTATGTGCCATTGTATTGAAGGAACAACAACTTTCTTTTTGAAGAAGAATATTCATGAAATTGCACCTGCAACTATTCAAGAGTTGCGTCAATAACTTTGTGATATTCCAAATAGTAACTTGGCTGAAAAATTAATCCATTTTGGTTCTTCTCTTAGGGGTACAAGGGCATATTGGACAAAGTATCATTCTAAACTCACTGGCATGATTACCTAGTTGGGTTGCTATACTTTTTCTTTTACATTAAGTGCATCTGATACAAAGTGGCCTGAATTGTATAGTGTTATGCCTTCGAACACCCATTTTCATCGAAAAAATGAGCATGCAAACAAAATTGAAAATTTTATTTAGTATCCACATATAGTTTATTTTTATATGCACCAAATATTCAATATAGTCCATGAGTTATTTCTACAGAAATATCTTGGTGCCAAATACTTTTGGTATAGGTTGTTTCTCGTTTCCTTTTGTCATATTCTACAAGGATTTGGAACATAAGATTTGTTGTTTTTGTTGGGTTATATATATTAATTGCATATTTATTTTTGTTAGGTACTAGTAGTAGCATAGAGGTTCAACACACATCCACAGTTTCCTCTTGTTTCTCGGAGCTCTCAATATGGAAACACTGGATTGGTCCAACCATGTGAGTAAAAAAATGCAAAGTTCTACTTCGACAAATGTGTAACAACTTGGAATCCATGTGATATACATCGTTAGAATTCCATGATCCCTTGAAGTATAAATGATGATCCATGCATTTTAAATACTCAACAAATATTTTCTTGCAATGCTAAAGAGTATTATGAGCATTTGGTGAATCGAGTCCAAAGGCATATAAAATGTAGTGTGGATTTATAGTCACAATTTTTCCCTTTCAACACTGGGAAATTTTTTATATGGAAAGATTATACTGAATTCTGATGAAATTTCGTGTAAAAACAAATTTGTCAAGGTATATCAAACATATGCACCTATTTTGGAAAATATGTGCTTGATAGAAATGACAATATCATGGAATTTTTATGTTGGGCGTAAGAAGGAGCCATGGAGAGAATGATATGTTCATGCTATTGTTTGTGTCTAGCCATGATTTTATGTTGTTCTAGATGTTGAGTTGGAAGAGTTTGAAATATTTTACTAGACTGAGTTGCTTTTGTACAAGCCATTTCCTAACATCGATTTAGATATAGGGCTTACAAGTGAAATAATCATTGAGAACTAAAGGAATTCAACATATCACATGTGGCATGTTGATCGAAATCCTTTGCCAAATGAAACCAATGAAGAATATATTAAGTCCCTTGTATATGAAGAAAATCTTGATCGAGATTCAGAGGAGTGGTAGGTTTTTTCTTGAATAGTTCGTCCAAACAATGTAGACATTTTTTACCTTGAGAATCTTAGTAGAAGGGACTTTGATATTCATTATAATTGGTAGTAAACAATGGTGTCAAATGATATGGATAAATAGGATATTTGTTTTATAAAAGATGCGTCTTTTGTGGGTGTTGTTAATGGAAACTCAGTTGGGGAGACAATTTTGTTGCCTTCTTCTTTATCATAGAAACAATGAGTTGCTTTTGAAATTATTTTTTGGCACTTTGTTAATATTGGGAACAATTATCCTTTGAAAATTATTATTCAAGGAACTGCCCAAAATGGAAAGTATTCTCTTATTCATTATATTTTTCATACTTGTTCTGCTTCTACAATGGATAATAGAAGTAAATTATTATTTCTTGCTCCAATTGGAATGGTTGTTTTTAATATACATGGCAAAACAATCCACTTTGCTTTGAAAATTCCTATAAAATATATGAAACCATTGAATGGTGAGGCTCTAACAATTTTTCGAGAAGAAAAGAGGCTCATTCAATATATTTTTATTGATGAAATGAGCTTTATAGGTACAAGGTTATTCATGTAGATAGATTCTCATTTGTGAGAATCCTTTCCTAAAAATAAGGCTTCTCCTTTTGGTGGCAGGTCCATGATTCTTATGGATGACCTTGGGAAACTACCTCTTGTTAAGGATAAACTATTGTATGCAAGTAGAACAATAGGGAAAGTGTTGTGGAAAAGTTTTAACATTGTTGTGACTTTGGATAAAATTTATAGGAAACAAGGAGATGATCTCAGACAAGCATCTTTTCATAATATTTTAACAAATATTAGAATTGCAGAGCCTTTTTTGGATGATTGGGATCTTCTTATGACATGTGTTTATAGCTTCTTACATCCAAATGAAAATATTTTATTTGATTCTTCACTTCACTTGTTTGCAATGAATAATATTGTCAATTTGCATAATTAAAAAAATGCTAAAATCATCACATTGTCCAATTGCAAGATGTGTTGCGAAATATGCTAGAAGAAAATAAATTGTTGGTGGTGATGATGATGTCTTGGAGTGTGAATTATTACTATGTTGTGGAGAGCATGTCATGCTTACGTGTAATTTGTGAGTTGAATTTGGGTTGGTTAATGGTGCACATGGATATATTGAAGATATCTTCTATTCGTCTGGTTCAAAGCCATTGTAACTTCTATAGTCCACTACAGTTGTTTTTTAGAATTACACTAGTGTTCCATTTGAGAGAGGTTGTCTAAAAGTTGTGTCCATAACACCTATCGTTACAGGGAATATCGAACAAATTCCTTTGAAAATGGCATGGGCCTTGACTATGCACATGTCAGAAGATAAGACTTTGCAACGAGCCACTATAGATATTGGAGATAAAGAAAGGTAGGGTTTGGCATTTATAACTATATCAAGAGTTAAATCCATTGATGGTTTACAAATTTAACCTCCTTTTTCTTTTTAGTGTTATGCAAAAGTGCAAAATAGTGGTTATGTTACACTTAGGAAGAATGAAGAGGAGAGATTGAAGTCATTATCGTTTTGAGGTATTTATCTTGAATAAAGTTTAGTGCTTTGAGATAACTTTGAAACTAATATGAATATATATTTTTTTTAACTTGCAATAAATTGTACGGACATCAATAAGTTATTAAATTTGCTTCTCAATGATTTTAAAATATTTGTTAACAATTAAAGTTACTATATTAAATAATTAGAAAAAATACATGAGTAAATGATTTATTGTGGTGTTGTCACCATTTAATTGGTTAAATTGTAGCTATTGTTTGATTCTATTGTCCTTGTTTTTAGTCATGTTAAATTTTTGTCTCTGTATTTTCTTTAGTGAATTCTTGCTTCATATTTTATATTCCAATTATATAGATATGTATATACATTCGTGTGTGTGTGTGTGTGCTAATTTTATTTTTTTCTCCTTTTATTATTGAAGTGCAGATATGGAAAATAGTGATGTCCTATATTATGCGTTAGTGGTTCATGCTATTACTGAAGCAATAATTTTTATTTCGTATATTCAAAAGAGGCTTGGTATAAAACTTGGGTTTCATCTTGATTTTGTTGATGAATGTGTCCACGACTTAGAAGAAATGAAATCATATGTGAAATACTTGTTGCATGTGCGCTAGAGAGAATCTGGAAGAAAAAAAAAGGGACTAGTTGGAGAGGGTAAAGGGTTGTGATCATTACATTGTCACTTTGAAATAGTGTCGTTTTTTCATCGATTTGGTTATGTTTTGGAAGAGTATATTTAATAAATGCTTTATGATGGAGTTTTTAAAGTTCATATTCCTAGTAGAAATTTTTTGATGTACAGACAAAAAAATTATTGCGTGATTTAAATTCTCTTTTTTAGTTTCAATGTTAGCAAAATTGATTGTTTATCATTGTTTTTATTATGTAAAACATTGTGTATGAATGGTATTGAAGTTTTTATGGTTTTGTTTGCATTCTAATGTTTACAATTTAGATGTGTTTTTTCACTTTATATTCCCACGATTTTTCTCTGGAAATACAAATTGTTCAATTATCCCATTTGTGTTCCTATGCTTTAATAACAATGCTTTGGTTTAATGTTATTCTCTTCTGTTTGTAATTGATCGGTATTTTAGTTTCAACCCCTTTAGTTTATTGGTTATTAAGGTTTATAAAAATATTTTTGAGGTTTATGGTATTAATGTTAGAGCTTAATGTTTATCTAACAGTTTAAAATATTTATCTTTCACTTTATATGCTTTGGATTTAAAATGTTGATGTCATGGGTTTGTGACTATTGTTTGAAAAACAACCATGGTGAATTGTTCTTGGTCATGGTCATACATGTTGATAGTCAACCTTGGTTAACAATGGTGAATCATGGTGGTGAATGGTTGAGTGTGACTTTCTTATGAATGTTATTCTAATATGGAAAATATATGTGGAAAAACATCATTGATCACAATGGTTATTCATGGGCACCTTGGATTATAGTTGTGGTGTTGGATTGTCAACAATGGTCAATAACTATGGTCCAATGTCGCTTTTGTGATAAGGATTGTCTCAAGCTAAAAAACAAACATGGTCAAAATAATAGGGAACCATGTTTATATAAGGGTTTGTAATATTTATATTTGGGTTTATGATGACTTTTATCTTTGCAAACACAGGCGTTGGTGCAAGGGAACAACAAGTCTTTTTTTCAGTTTCAGTTTCTCCAAACACAGGTGTTTGTGCAAGGGAACCACAAGTTGTTTTTCCCCAGTCACATAGTCTGTAAAAAACATTTTAAATATCACTTCGAAACTCCTCAACCAAATATTTTTTTGGAAAATTGCCCACTAGTATCCAGATAGACCCTGCTCTGCACAAAACCCAGATGGAGGAATTTCGAATTTCGTCTTTCTTTGATCAGAAAATGACCCGAAAGTTTGATGATGGTTTTCCCTTACAAATTTCCCTTCTTCTGTTGGCTTGATACATAGCTTTTTGTGTTCTCGAACTTGTAACGTAAATGGATCTTTCCAATACACAATATGGATGAAAAATCACTTGATTAAAAGATTAATTGAAATGTGATTCTCTAGGTTTTAGATGTAAATAATAGAGAGAATACAATGCACGAATTAATCACTATACACAATCATTTCTCTGGGAAATAAATTAAAGATTAAAGACCAAAACAATTTCAAATTCCATATATTAATATGATTATTAACAAGCCTCACAAATTCTCATACAATTAAATATCTCATACACACTTACAAATTTGACTTGCTGATAAAATAACCACTTGTCTATGAAATGTTGTTTAGTTACCTTCAATTTCACATGGAGAAAAAAACCCCCTCCAATACATACTCCAAAATATTTAATAAAAATGTTCCTCTCTCTTTTTCCAAATCTGGGAAAAAAAATTGTCCAAGAAATGAGTTCACGGATGTGAACCAATTTCCCTTAGCTCTAACTCCCTAATAGCTATAAAATCATTTCTTTTAACTATATGTTCCTAACTAATCTTAACTAAATATCAAAAACTTTTCACAAATAAACATAATATATTATAGCCTTGGCATGTGATCAATTCATCACATTGTTAGGCTCTTGGTATGACTTTAATAACTTATCATTTTTATGTGCTCAGCCTAATGCACCTGCATTAGAATCCCCAAGAAAGAAAAAATTTATGAGCTCTTGATCATAAGATATTCTATAGAATGACCTTATTTCTGTAGTGTTGCTTTATCCATCCAGATAGAATCCTCCATCGGATGGTCTTTCCACTTCATAATATATTCCAAGTATTCTTTCCTTCTAGTCTTCTTAACGACACGTGTATCCAAAATCTGTTCAACGTCTAAACTCTTTGCCATAGGCATTTGTTTCAACCAATTTTGTACCTTTCCTTCATCCTGGTTAAGATTCCCAGAAGCTTGATCTTCATGACCAATTGTGTAGGAATACAAATTTGCTACATTAAAATTGGGTGAAATTCCAATTCCTAGAGGTAACTTGAGCTCATAAGCATTCACTGAAAACTTGCGGAGGATCTTACAAGGTCCTATCTTCTTCATTTTCAATTTTTTGTAGTCTCCCCTTGGAAACCTATCTTTTCTTAGGTGAGCTAGCATCACATCTCCCACTTGAAAGCTTACCTCTTTCCTATGTAAGTTTGCTCATTCCTTGTAGTTGTTGCTTGTATCTTGTAATATTTGTTTTACTTGCTCCTGCATTTGACTCATGGCTGTTGTAAAATCCTCTCCATCAACACTTCTATGCTCAAGCTTTCCCAAGTCTCTTAGCTCACAAATTCCCTCGAGATGCATGTCGTACAAGATCTAAAATGGACTCTTTCTTTTGCTCTTATTTGGTGAGTCATTATAGGCAAACTCAACCTTGGCTAGCAGATGATCCCATTGCTTTGGTCGGTCACCTAATAAACTCCTCAACAAATTACCCAAACTCCTATTTACAACCTTTGTTTTCCGATCAGACTGTGGATGATAGGATGAGCTAAAATTTAGCTTAGTGCCAAGTTTCTTCCACAAAGTCCTCCAAAAATGTTCGGTGAATCTTGTGTCCCTGTGAGAGATTATAATTTTTGGCAAACCATGCAGCTGAAAAATCTCATCATAAAACAAATTAGCCACATGGGTAGCATCACTAGTTTTGGAACACGGAATGAGATGAGCCATCTTAGTAAATCTATCCACAACTAGAAGGATTGAATCATTACCTTGTTGAGTTCTCTATAAACCCCCTGACTTATCCCTTTCACATGTTGATATACCCTGCACTTGATCACGTACTTTTGTACATCTACCTTCATCTTAGGCCAAAAATAGAAGTGACTGAGCTGGCCAAGTGCTTTCTCAGTACCAAAATGTCTAGACAACTCATTATTATGCTTTTCTTGGACCAAGTTTTCCCTCATTGAGAAATTGGGAATACATAAACTCTTTCCATGGACTAATGTCCCTATTGAGTGGATTCTTAAAGCTATAAAATATTCTTTAAAATCAGCATCAATGTCATAAAAGTCCTTCAAATAATCAAAACCTAAAATTTGTATTTGATTTTCCTGCATGATTAAGAATCTCCTACTCAACGTGTCGACAACCTTATTTTCCTTCCCACTAATGTGCTTCAAACCAAAAGTGAAATTTTGAAGGAACTCCACCCACTTTGCATGTTTATTATTTAACTTATATTGTTGTATAATGTATTGTAAGGCAGAATTATCCATGTATAGAACAAACTCAGGCATCAAGTAATGCATCCAAAGCTTCAAATCGTGAATCACTGCATAAAATTCTTTCTTGTAGGAAGAGTACTTTTGTTTTGACTCATTTAACTTCTCACTAAAATATACAATGAGCTTATCTTCTTGGCTCAGTACAGCTCTAATGGCTATCCCACTAGCATCACATCTTACTTGAAAGGGTTGATTGAATGTCAACTTCAACACTGCCTTCTCAGTGATCTTCTTCTTCAATAGTTGAAAAAAAATTATTGCTTCTGTCCAATAAAATTGCTGCCTATTCTTCTTGATGGTGTCAATGATAGGTGCACAAATTCCACTAAAAATTTTGATAAATTTTCTATAGAAGTTGGCTAAGCCATGAAAACTTCTCACCTCAAAAATGTTCTTAGGTGAGGGACAATTTACAATTTCCTCTATCTTCTCCAGATCTATTTTCAAGCCAACCTTAGAAATGACAAAACCCAAGTATACAAGCTCACTCTTCCTAAAATAACACTTCTTCATGTTAATCAATAGCTTTTCTTGTTGCAATCTCTCTAAAACATACTTCAAATGTCTCAAGTGCTCTTCTTTAGTTTGACTGAAAATTAAAATTCCGTCCATGTAAACAGTGATGAACTTACCAGTGAACTCCTTCAAGACTTCATTCATTAGCCACATAAAGGTACTGGGTGCATTTGACAAGCCAAATGGCATGACCATCCACTCGTACAAGCCTTCATTAGTCTTGCAAGTTGTCTTCCACTCGTCTCCTTCTCTGATCCGAATTTGAGGATAACCATTTTTTAGGTCAATCTTTGAGAAGTAAGTTTCCCCACACAAGAAATCGATCATATCATCCATCTGTGGCAATGGAAACCTGTAACGAATGGTGATCTTCTTGATTTCTCTAGAGTCAGTGCACATTCTACATTGTCCACCCTTCTTTGGACTTAGTATTGTTGGTATGTCACACATTCTCAAACTTTCTCTTATTAGTCCTTTGTCGAACAATTCTTGGACTTTCTTCCTTGATTCCTCATTCTCTTTGGGTATCATTCGATACGCAACCTTGTTCGGAAGACTTGCTCCCACTATCAAGTCTATGTGATGACTAATGCTTCTTTTGGGTGACAACACACTTGGAAATTCATCCACTGCAATATCATGAAACTTATGCAACAACTCCTAAACTTCAATAGGTAAATATACAAATTCAGTGTGCAGAAGTACTACCTTTTGTGTTTGCAAACCACTACATAGAAATTCCTTTCCACTAAGCAGTAGTGCTTTTGGGCTGCTTGTTTTAGTTTTACCTTCCCCTTTCAATGGTACAAGAGTGTGCTTGATGCCATCATTTTCGAACTTATAACAATTTCTCTCTCCATCATGTGTCACCTTCCTATGAAACTGCCATGAGCAATCTAAAAGAATGTGACAGGCATCCATTGGCGTGATGTCACTGAGTACCTTTACTTTATACCTGCCTATCTGAAGCTCAAATTCACTTTGTTCATGCACCAACGATTGGTGTCCTTTTTGCAACCATGATACCTTATAAGATGTGGGGTGCTTAATATTTTTCAATCCCAATTTTTCCACCATTTCTTGGGAGACTAGATTGTCCATACCCCCATTGTCAATCACCAATTTGCAACATTTTCTTTTTTCCCTACACATTGTCTTGAAGAATGATTTCCTTTGGATTGGTTCAGTAGTCTCCTTGGCTGGTTTTAAAAGGACTTTTCACATCATCAACACCTCTCCAGTCTCTGGAACATTCTCTACCTAAGGTATTGTTATGTTATTCAAAAACCCCCCATTCATAGATGTAATAGATAATATTATATTAATAGATGGGGACGCTTGATAAAATCCTTCAGAAAGAAATTTAGCACTTAAATACTTTCTTTTAAGCTTTTAAGGAATAAAGCAAGATATCAAGTCAAAACCATTTGAAAACTAGAAATTCTCACATTTTCGCATACCGCTTGACCAAGTGTGTCAAAAGCCTTGATAAAAAGAAAAACTCCCAAATTGCGATCAAAAGTATCACCGCCACTAACCTAAATATCATTGGGATTTTCATTTAAAAGCTAAGACCTATGACATTTCCTATTTAATAAAGTCTATATCGCAATCGCACATTGGTGCTCACAAAGGGCGCAAACCCACAAAGCATGTTGAAATGTGTGAAATGCCTTATTGCGATAGGACAAATCAACCTTACCACATCACACCAAGATACTTAAAAAGGAATAAATCTTATGAACCACGCGATCTTGCGAAATGTGATAGAAGCTCGAACCTGATAGAATCCAATGTTATAAATGGTACTTAAGTCCGCCATGTAGTGAAAACGCTTTATAAGGCAATTACTCTTTCAAATAAGCTACACTCTAAGTGCAAAAGAATATACTTCTTATCCTGCATATTGCATCCTGCAGAATCCAAAAGAACTTTGAGAAAGAACACAATTAAATATGCAATAATGTGATTTGCGATATTGCATCGCAATTGCAAAATCGACATTCTTGCAACTTAATTCTGCCACCTTAAAATTTTTCCTTCCCGTTTTGTGATGCAGTATATTAATGAGAAATAAAGGTAGTGATACGGGACCATTATTGGCTATTTAATATAGTTTAATGGCATTTATATTAAAAAGTTGATCGGCATGATACGATATCTTTTTATCTGCATTTGATTAAAACTCCTTTCATGTCACCTTTTCAGGTTATCTATATCATTCATTCTCATTACATTCTTACTTGTCTTTATCCGATAACTTCCTCTTTGCTCCATTTCAGGAACAATCTGTAGGGAACATTATTTGAAACAATGGGGAAGAAGGGAAAGGAAGCTATGTCTGAGAAATAAAAAATGATTCCTCTTTTCTCCGATACTATGTGTAGCAAAGACGGATGAATTACGACTTGGAAGGCCATGTACAACTTGTTAGAAGAGGAGCACCCAAGGCCACTAGAAACAAAGGCCACGACAGATTCCCAAGTGTCATCTAATTCCTCCTATTTTGAGACGACATGCTCTTTCCTGCACTGCATAGCTACAAAACCATAGATTATCCCATAAACGGACATGGTCAAATGGGTAATTGACGAGGTATACATTACAGACCAAACATTCAAGAATCACAGGGAAGAGGTCATGGGGTCTTTTTCAGTAGAGAACCTATGATTCATGTACCAGTTACTAGAGCCGCAAAAGCTCTACAACAAAAATTTCCTTGAGCAGTTTTCCAAGGAAAATGAAGATCCATCAGACATCACACAAACCTAGATAACAAAAAAAGGCAAGCTCAATCGGGATAAAACGGGTATGTACTCTATGGCATCCATTTCTCCCCCTCCTAGTTTTGCAATAGCAATGCTATGTAGATTGTTTGGTAAACCCGATAGCACCAAGTTTCCCTTGGAATGGCTCCCATTGATAGATGAAACGGTGAATGCAACAATAATGAACTGGGCTAAAATTCTATTAGAAAATTTGGTTAAGGCTATTATAGAACATAGAAGGCAGAGAAATTCTTCTCTAAGAGTGTTTCCCCCCTTTTTCATGAGTTCTTTTGTAATAGATGCAATCTATTTTAGTTATAAATTTCCCAATATGGGATGGAACTGGACTATACAAGACTTGCTTCCCATCCATATGTACCATAAGATTTTCTGGGAATCTCAATTTCACCTCCATTTTTATAAAATCTGTCAAGGAGTTATGCTACCCATACATAAATAAGTGTACAATAGAATTTCCCCTAGGTTTTCTAAAGAGGTTGAGATAGATTTTTTGCCAGTAGCCAAATGGATTGGAGAAGAAACCTTTACCTACATTAGAGTATTTGGGAGCATCACTTCACTGCATGCTCTCCCATATTACGTCCCTAACAAAATAATGGCCAGAGAAATAGCCTACTAAACATCATGGGAAGGTGGATTAAGTAGAGGAATGAAAGAGCAGAAGAAGGTCATTTGGCCTGTTGTCCTTTGAGATAACCTCAGGTCAATTATTTATGCCAAATCATCTATAATGTTTTGTTTTTTTAAATGATTACATGACCAATGAACTATTTATAAACAGGTGCTTTAAACTTAGATAGATTCTTGATAAAATAAAAGGTTGTTCTTTAACTACACATGGTTATTTTGATTTTAGTGGGATGGATAAGTAGAATATGGAGATGTATTATTCATTTAATATTCAAACTCATTATTTAACCATTTATAAGAAAAAATTAAGAAATCAGTGATTAAGTTTTCTTAATAAAAAAAATATAAACAGACTATCATAGAGATCTAGTGCAATTTATTTTCAAAGAGGAATTTACAATAACAGATAGTTCTGTAAATTTATCTCTTATTTAAATTACAACTTCACAGAGGATCCAAAATGAAGCTAAATTCAATTACATTTTAAATTGGATAACTGCAAAAGACATGATTTATATGAATAAGACATAATGAATAAACAAGATGAAATACAGCCCACTGAGAGACATACCATATGAGGCAAATCTAGAATATTTTATTATCTCAAAAATGCTCCAGCTTAGTACAAATCTTCTTTATAACTTGTAACTTCAAAGGTTCAACCCTGAATACTTTAACAGAATGAAGTATTTAAGCAAAATTACAAAAATATTACAATTAATTCCTGAGTGACACGACATTTTGTTATTAACTTAGAAATAATAGAAAATAAGTAAGGCAATCAAAAGGAATGCATCCATTGAAGTGATTTGAACATCTGGCCCTACTTTGAAGGAGAACAATTGTTGAGTCGCCACTATTAGGGTGCTGCGCTGGTGAAGCTAGCTTGTCTTTTTAATCATGGAATTCACACAACTTATCCCACCGCTCTTCATCTAGAATAACAATCTTTGTTACCTTGCAATAGATTTCATCTACCTCAGTATATCGAGAAAAAGTGGGTTTTACTGCAAAAATGTGTTTTATCTCGTGTTGGATAAAACTTATACTTTTGATAGCTTCGTAAAAATCTCTCTCTGTCATAGAACCTTTGATGTTGGAAGACTTAACTGTATCCTTGGCAATGTCCCGAAGCTTCTTCATGCAGTCTTCTTTGGTCATTAATTTGTCATTGATTACAAATAGAAAAGGCAGACCTTTCATGTTCAATGCATCAATTCGAATGAAAAACTTGTTAACTACTACCTCCAGAGTGTGACACTTCCCTGTCAGCTATACAACTAAGTTCTTCTTTGTTAAAACTTACTCTACCTCCAGAATATTTTTTGCTTTGTCATCCACTCCAAGATCATCCAGCTCATATCTGTTTTTGGAATTGTAGAACTTTATGATGCTATTGGTTGTAGCAAGCATTTCTCTCAGTTGAGCATTGATAGTATAAATAGTTTGCTTGGCTTTCTCCATCAATTTATTCTGGTCGAATATAATTTGGATACATGGCAAAATTTCATCTATTTCTTCAATGATATTTTTCCATATGATTTCCTTAACATGACCTAGTGTGTATCCAATAAAAGACTCAGCTGCTAACTTCTTCCATGCCTCTATCTGATTTTGAGCTCTCTGTAGCTCTGCTCAATGAAAAATTTTCACTCTTCATTTGATGATCTTGTAGAAGTTTGACTTGATCCTACAACTTTTTGGTCTCTTCAATTTGGAGAGACATGTTTTGCACTGCATTTTCCAACTAATCTGCAACATCCCTTGTACTTGTTGTAGAAGACATGGCTCTAGGAATGGTTGTAACAGGGAGTGCTTCCAAAGCAACAACAACCATTTTGGTAGTTTTCTCCTTTTCTTTAATCAACTTTTCCATCTTTGTCTCCATTTTCTTCAAATGTGCACTTTGTTCCATGATAAGTTTCATCATATATGCCTTTTGTGTCTTTGTTTCTTCAATATCCTTGGCTAGAGGCTCTTCTCTGGCCGGCAATTTTAACTGCTTCCCTAATGTTGTTATGTCTAAATTATTTTTCTTTATAAGATCTTCTGTAACATTGATGTTTGAAGGGTCATAACCCACTTTAATCACCAAATTATCCAGAGTTTTAATCTTGGTGTCTTTGGCAAGTGCATAGACCTTCTCCATCTTTAGTTGTGATTGGACATTTGCTAATGTAACCTGTAGTTTAGACAAACTCATAGCAGTGTCAGTGACAGTGGAAAATATCATTTCTCCAATTTGCTTGTGCATCTCCATTTGGTGAATGATATTTATATATTTTACATCAAACTCAAATGTTGTCTTCTTGTAGTCTGATGTTGCCTTGGACAGGGGAACCTGTGCCTGAAGGAATTTCATTTGCATTTTATCTTTTTCTGAATCAAAGGCTGACAGTAGCCTGTTTTGAGCACTGGAAGTCTGTTTCCAGGATTGAATGTAGGTATTAATCTCTAAGGCCTTATTTCTTAGTTTTATCTCCTTAAAAATGTCAATTATGCTCTTCTCTATCTCCCCCATAGTTTATGTGTTGGGCTACATAATTTGTTGTTTCTCTTGTGAAGACGTGGAGGTAGTGGGAGACAATGTGGTTTGATCACCCACTAATGAGGAAACAAGTGGCTCATTACTGGTGATAATGTTCTCCTGCTTTGAATCTTTGTTGAGGCTTAGTTTGGAACTAAGGTTGGCCTTATTTCTATACATAATCTTGAATCATTTACTGAAAATTTCAGTCCCTGAAGGGTACTCTTCTTCTCTTGTTCTCTTAGCTATTTTCTCCTGCATGGTAGGAGACTGTATTGTAGAGGACGATACCAGCTACTCTTCTGCCTCTTGTAGGGTATTCTCAACCCATTCTAGCTAGTTTTTGTACTTCTCTATCTCTAGTCTAGTTGTGTACCAACGGTGCTGGAATAACCAACATTCAAGGGATCACCCCATATGAAGTCCCAACTAGACCTCACACTGTTTAGTGTGGGAGTCCCATCTGGTATGATGGCCTGGTTGCCATTGTCTTAAGGATTTTCCTCAACTCTTACTTTTTAACATAGGAGAGTGTTTCACTTTATCTTCGAGAAGTGAGGTTTGCGTGCCTAGTGAGTGTAAGTGTACTTGTGCCAATGGTTCTTTCATTGTGAGGGGAAGAAGGTGAAGGTGATTTCTAGGTTGAAATGGATTAGTCCCAACTCGGCTAGGAACACACAACACAAAAGGACATACATAGCTTCCATTAGAGAAGTCCACCCGGATGTGGCAATCACAACATACAAGGTAAGATAACACATACAACACTCACAGAACAGTCTGAACTAGTTCAATGGTTGTTACAATAAGGCTTAGGTGAAAGGTCTGTCTGATGTCCAATAGAGAATTCAACACGAACGGGACAACATTAACAACATATACAACACATTTCCATTAATAGATTATGCATTACAACAAATCAAACAGTTCAGATGTAGAACAGAGGTTAAAGAAACATCCATTACAAGTGTTAAAGATCTCTCTTACAACAGATACGATAAATGTGTGAAAATGTGTTGGCATGTTAACAGGCTTCTAAATTAAGCAAAATTTCCAAGACACATCATTACACCATACATCACTAACCTCATCAGCAGGGCATTGGAGCCACTACTTACTTCTCAAAAAAAATATTACTGACTCCCTTATGGCTATTTGACTACCCTCATGACCATTTGACTTCCATGACTCTTTGACTTACATAACTCTTTGTTCAACAAGTGGGTCTCTTGGACTTCCACGTTACATCACATTGATTGACAAGAAGCCCATAGTGGAGATGTGGAGACATGACTCATGACATTACTTGACATGACTTGACATGACAATGCTGGTACATTCATGCTGCTTTTGGAGTGCATGTCAAGCTATAGTTCTACTGGATGATGGATGTCTTCATGGTGTATCATAGCTTCACCTCTGCATGGCAAAGTGTGCAGAGTCTTCGATGGTATTTGGTTTGCTTGATGAAGCTTGAGCATGTTGTTCCTTTCTTGCATGTTGGAAGGCTTGACATGCTCATCTGTTCATGAAGGTGCATGTTCGTTACGTTCGTCCACTTCGCATGATTTGTTCATTCATCTGTTGGTGAACTTGTCATTCCGCATGTACTCTCTTAGTTCATCCCATTCTTCATATTTCCATGTTCGTTGGTGTACCTGTACCTGTAGTCACTCATGACGAAACGACATCAAATCCAAAACCTCCTAGATACCATGACATATGATCATTTGGATGTATGTGACTGGGAGAGGCAGCAAGGCTATGATGTGGGATGGTGCCTCTGGTAAATTTCTAATGAAAATAATGCAAGAGTCACTAAGAGATGGAGACAGACAATTAGATTCGATAGTGACTATCTACAAGGGCTAGCTTGGCTGGGAGGTAAAATTGCACAAATTTTGGGAGGAACATTCAGAGCTGCATGAAGGCAAGGCAGGCATGTTTTGTGAATTTTTTAGAACGAATGAATAGTGGGGTTGGACAGCCATATTTTCACAATTTTCCATAGGAACGGGTTAGGCTTCATGAAGGGTCTACAGGCAAGGGTTGCATAGTTTTTCCGGGGAACTGCCCAAGAGACTAGCAGCCAAAACTATGCAATTCCTAGAGGGAATTGCCAATTAGCTACTAGGGTCAGTGGCAGCCAAAACTGCACAATTCCTAGAGGTAATTTCCAGTTGGCTACCTGGGAGACTGGTAGCATAAACTGTGCAATTGCCAGAGGGAACTGGCAGTCTGCTGCTAGAGGCTGCTAGTAAAGATAACTGCACTAAGGTCGGGAGGCCAGCCCACTGATCATCTCTGCAAATGTTTTGAGATGAGCTAATTGATGGGTAGTGGAAGGCCTGCTCATGAACACTATACAATTTCTAATATGAAAAGTTGGTCGACTGTCGGGATGACTGACAGGGAAAACTGCGCAATTTTGTGAGGGAGAAAGGGAAAGGCATTTCGTGTCTTTCTGGCCTGTCTGCGGAATTTCCTCAGTCAATTGAGTGGGTGAGGTCAGTGGCCTCTACGTAACTTTTTAGGGGGGTCAGTCCCGGGGTGACTACTAGATCCGACTGTCTAGGTGACCAACATGAGAGTTGATTGGATTGCTTGCAGGAAGTGCAACTTGAAAATACTAGCTTGGTCCTTCTGTGTTGTTCTGATTGATAGTAAATCGAGTCGATGGCAGGGTGATGGTACGACTGTCATAGGGGAGTCAGGTTGTCAAAACCTTCAACAAAATGGCTAAGTGTGTGAACAATTGAAATATGCATAGATGACCATACAAACACACACCCACATGACATGACGACAAAACGACCAAACCATCTAGACACACATGTTCAACAAGAATGACCGACGGTTAAGCGACAAGAATGAAACTCATGATTGATTTTTCATTGATCGAGATGATGGTTGTGCAACAGTGAATGTTACTCCATGTGTGAGTGCGACAGATGCTTTCATAGTGAATACAACAAGCACATACGAAGTGAAAACTTTGAGCATAAACAGAACATGGTCGCAAGTATGACTCAGACATCAATATGCAGAGACTTGAATGAAATGAACAAGCAAGGCAGATGTAAAGGCTCACACAAGCTCACGGAGTGAACCTAAGTGTTTGCAATCATCAAGTGAAACTCTTCAAAGGAGGCTCCAAAATTGGTGCATGCCAAAATTTTGGAGGGTGGTTGTAGCCACTACAACACTATGTGAAAATAAGGAGTAGATTTGGTTTCTACTCTTAATTTAGAAATGATCCCTAATGGACCATATGACTATGTAAAGCTAAGGGTGAATTGCATTTCTTTTATTATCATATTTGATTTTTCACTGCTGCCCTGTTGTTGCGAATGAAAGGCCCAATCTGTGTTTTTATTTTGAACTGGGACTTCTTCTTGGTAGCAAAAAAGTGGATTTCATCCATATTTAGCATATGCCTTATGTAATCTAGAGAAAAAATCCTCATTGGGAGGAATTTAGGTAGCTTGTAAGGTGCAATCTCACATCCAAATATTCTCAATTTTGTATAGTTTTGGTAGAGGTACCAATCCGCTATCTGAACTTGGTTTGATAGCTACAACACCTTTCTAATTTCCTCACTGATCCTTGGTTCTATACTGGCGCCTAGAAGACTGATTGTTGGATGCAAAAACATTTCTATAAACTCTTTATATGTGTATTTCTTTTATTCCTTCATCATTGTAGTACTCCAAAAGATGACTGACTTTTGGTTCCCTTCTACATCCAACTTTTCTAAAGAAAGGTTGATGTTGTCTCCCTGAAAGTATAATAACATATAAACTAATACAGAAGCATAATTGAATACCTCCTCAATTGTGAATTTGATAAGTTGCAGATGAATTGAATCTACAAGAAATTGGCTAAAGTTAAACATGATGGAGAGCATAGAATCAACAAAAAAAATGGACAGAAATCCTATGGTGGCCTCATCTACCCACTGATCAGAGTAGTAGCCAAGGAGGTAGGAGACAACTGTGATGATTTGTTTGCCTCTCTCAAGGAAAATAGAGGAGGGACAGGGAGGTTTTTTCTTTGGTAATGGGGCATCTTCTTTCAAGAAAAGTTCAAGGGTTTTCACCCTCTTCGAAAAGTCTAGTTTTTGGTATAACTCAACAAGTGCTTCATAGGAAAAGGGGGTGGAATTATCTACTGTGGGGGCTTGAATCATCGGGTCTATGACTGGAGGAGTGATGGTAAACAATATTTCTCCAATTGGGATAATGATGGCCCTTTGGCTTGGCAAATAAGATACATGACACTTCCTAACAAATTCTAGGGTGTTGTGGGTACGAGGAAAAATATAGTGGGGTAAATTGGACTCTCACAGCTGAATGTCATTGCATTTTTCAATGTATTTGTCCTTGAGCCAGCAATACATCTCAAAGAGATCAAATTCACATAGTTTCATGGATTTTAAGGTCTTTTTTAGCCAAAGGGATGTGGTGAAAATCAATGGGAGGATAGATCAGAGGATTAATAGGTTCCTCTGGTCCCTTGCCCTTTGGAGGCATCCTCTGATAAAGCTAAGGACAAGAGTAAAAACTGGATTGGAGGCTTCAATACATAGATAGGAGTCAGGTTTTGGGGGAAAAATAGAGGTAATAGGCTGAAAACAAGTGAGCACATAGTGTCATTGGTGGGTGAAAACATCAGAGTTTAACCTAGAAAACCTGTATCAAAGCAATACAGTGATAGTGCATGAATTCAGTAACCTGTTAAGAAGTGAAAGGGAGGTTTATATAACAGTGTGGCTTTTCTGTTGAAGGTGGTGCGGGTCCGTTGGACTAATGGATAAACCATTTACTTCTTAACATCTTAATTGTGGAGGGAACAGATGTAATTGGTGGAGTTAACGAGCGAATGACATGGTGGAAGATGAGTGGAGGGAGCAAAATGGATAAAAGAGTGGTATCAGGAGTGAGGGAAACTACTTTTCGGAGGTGGGAGAGTGGTTAGTGGTTTTTCCTGGGGGGGTCCAAAAATCTATGTTGTTGACATGTAGGGGCGGGCGTGCTTTTATATACCACCAATTTCGGACCCCCCCCCCCTGTGACGATAAATTTCAGATGGTGAGGGGGGGCCAAAATGCTGTGTGAGCTCTCAGATCTTGGAACATGGGTGGAGATGGAGTGAGAGGTGGCAGAGAGTTATTATGACGTGATGAGACACCTGGTGGGGCCAGTGGGAGTTAATTTACCACATAGTGGTAATATTTGCAATGTGTCAGGGGGGTTTTAAAAACTTAGGCATAGGGAATTAATATACCAAAGTATGAGCAAAGGGGTAACTTAGGGGTTTTCAAACTTAGGGATAGGGAATTAATATACCAAAATTAATTGATATATAACTCTTTAGCATTAAACATTTTCTCCTTTGCCTTTTCTTCTGCACATGAAAACAATACTTGGCTTTTCCCAATGTGGTGCATTTTGACTAGCAGCATGTGCATTTCTAAAAGTATGAAATGAAGTCGTTCTTTTCTTTTTGCTTCCCCAACATTTTATTTTTCTTTTGCCTTATTTTTTTAGGGAAGCTAACACCTATCATTTTATTGATATGGATGCCTATAAAACATTAAATTGGCCTAACATTTTAACTTTTCTTTCTTTTGCATCCATATCCTAACTTAACATTTTAAAATTATTTTTAGCTAATATACTAACTTATCAAAAGAAAATAATTTTACAACATTGGCTCCAGCTGGGGACTACTTCCCCATGTGGGATGTAGAGAACAAGCAGGTCCAAGTGCCTTCTCCTCGGGCTATCGAGTCTTTGTTGAAACAAATACTCACTTGTAAATTTTTAAAAAATAAAATAAACTCTCGAGATATTTATAGATGATGAATGAATGGATGAAAAATTAATACTGAATGTAATGTTTCAAGTATTTCCTATTGACTGGCAATCAAGAATACTCTCCTTGCAAATTCTGTAGGATGAATGTATTGTTCCCTTTGACTTTTGCAATGCTAAATGGACCAAACCAGAGGTTGTCAAATTTTTCATGATTGCCTTTATCATCTCTCCTTGTATCCCATCTAAGCACTAGGTCACCTTTCTTGAAATTTCTTTCTCTGGCTTTTCTGTCAAACAATTCTTTCATCTTATTTTGGTATTTCCTTAGCTTGTACTGAATTTCATCTTTGTCTTCATTCAACTCAATAATTTGATTAATACTTCTTGAGAAATCATCTTTATCTTCATAGGATTCCTGAAGGAATCTCATAACAGGTAAAGCTAAATGAGTAGGAAAAACTGCTTCCTTATCATAAACTAATTGGAAAGGAGACTTTCCCGTTGATCTCTTAGGAGAAAATCTATCTGCCCAAATTGCAAGGATTAGATGACTCTCCCAACTCTTTTTATGGTCTTCAAGAGTATTCTTAATGACCTTAACTAAGCTCTTATTGGAAGACTCTGCTAGTCCATTACCCTGTGGATAGTATGGTGTAGAATGGTGTAATAGGATTGAATACTTTTGACAAAACTAAATCATTTTAACACTGTTGAAATCTAATGCATTATCTGTAACAATGTGTTGAGGACATCCAAATATTGATAGGATTTTTTCTTCAAGAAATTTAATCACAATAGTAATAGTTGCATTTTTAACAGGTATAGCTTCTACCCACTTGGTAAAATAGTCTGTAGCAGTTAAAATCCATATGTGTTGATTACTTGGTTGTGGATGAATTTCCCCTATAAAGTCTTGTTGGCATTATGATACAGGTGTTGTCCTTGATGGTAACTCACTCAGATGACAAATCATAGTGCAGCAGGTCAATAGCGAAGAATTAATGATCAGACTACAAAGAATGAAGAAAGAGAGGTATACGCAGGTTCACCTTGACAAAGGAGCGTATACACGCAGGTTAAATGACCAAAAGGAGCGTATAATGTACACACGTGCTTTCACAGAATGAAAAGAGCATATATCTTGGAAAATTAAGTTTTGGTCCAAGGTATTTGGTCCATGGTATTTTGACCCATGGCATTGGTCCAAGGTATCTGATCCGAGGTATTCCGTAGGTATTTTGTCCAAGGTATTGGTCCTAAATGGTTTTGATCCATGGTATTGAGAAAGGACTAAAACTATATAAGGAGGAGAAGATCATTAGGCAAAGGAGTGCAAGTATTGAATATCTGATGAAGTGTGAAATCCAGTATGCAGGTTATGGGTTTGTGATGCTTTTCTTGATCTAAACCAAGGATGCACCTATGTGGATGATGATGGATGATGGATCGGGATCTTAAGGCTTGGAATGTATTATCATTATGTGATTTGATCATGGATATAGTAGATCTGAATTACTGACACATTTTTTATTCTATAAATGTTATGATCTGGGTATGACTGATGTCTGGAATAGCTGGAAATTTCCGAGTTAATATTTGCAGACCTGTACGTGGGTTTGCTTTGGTAAAATCACATATACACAATGGTTCAGTTCATCAGAGTAGCGTATACATTATGAAATATGATATTTGAATTTGCAAATGGTTCTAGTGCTTTTTGCAGAGTTATGGGTTCTGCTCTGTGTTCTGGTGACTGTGTGATTTAGTTGTGGGTGATTCAGAGATTGATGATCAAGTATTTAATGATTGGTTAATGCAATGGTTGCATTATTGTGGCGATTGATTTTGAGCTTCAATGTTGTTGATAGTTCCAGTATGTAAATTAGATGAAACGTGGCCTTCAGATTATGGTGTTGTGTTCCAGGAGTATCGAGTATGAAAATTTATGAAACGTGGTCCCTAGAGGAAGAGAGAAGGTCATAGCCTTCTATAGGCTAGTGCCTATGTACTAGTATACATATCAACTAGTATAAGAGCTAGGGGGTTGGAGCTTCCTTTCAGTAGTAGCTGGAAAATGAGCGAAGGTTGGAGCCTTTAGTAGGTCGGTGCCTACGTACTAGTAAATAGAGCGGCTAGTACAAGAGCTAGGGGTTGTAGCTCCCTTCCAGTAGAAGTTGGAGAATGAGATAAGTTTGTAGCCTTCTGTAGGTGGGTGCCTACGTACTAGTATGAGTCTACACCAGTACAAGATTGTAAACAGGTTTTTCTTATATTGAAAGGGAGACAGCAGTAAGTGGTTTTTGTCCCGCATTGGGTTTCCACCTTATATCTTGCTCTTCATGTGTGTTTCTTATGTGTGATGATATGTTCTATTTTTACTGCACCTGGTTAATGTTTATGTAGTTAATGAAGTACTGATGCACTGAGTAAAGATCAACATGTGATGAATTAACTGAATCATAAGTTTGTTGGATATACGCTAGTTGCCTTAAACACAGTTGCGTGTACACGCGATTTCCGTTAACTGAAGTAGCGTATATAAATCTGATTATGGAAATGAAAAATTGTTGACTTGCCAATACTGATACCACCCCCCCCCCCCCCCCAACACCCCCCCTAGTATTATTTCAAACAATTGGTATCAAGCAGGTCCTTTGGTAGAAGCTTGATCGCTTGAAGGAGATCCGTAGAAACAATGGGAAAGAAGCTAAAGAAGAAAACACCTTAGAAGAAGAACACAGCTCAAAGAAACAGTGATAGCAGGAGAGACAATTGGGCATTAGATGGAACCAAGGATTCAGATTCCAAAGAAAATGAAGCATCAGATGAAATCATAGATCAACAAGATCTATTTAACAAAAGGGATTGTGCCCTCAAAGAAGAAGTTACCAGATTAAAAGCTCAACTGGAGTGTGCCTTCAAAGTATGTCAAATTCTACAGGATGAAGTGATATCATTAAAAAATAAGTAGAATGAAGAACTACCTCAAGCAGATAAAGAACAAGAAAATTAGATTCTCAAATTAAGGCAACAAGTGGAAGAAGGACAAAAGGCTGAAGAAATCTTGAAGAAGCAACATCTGGAAAAGGAAGAACAACATTAGGTTGAGGTAAATATCTTAAAAGGTAAATAAGAAGAAAAATATAAATTGTTACGATTTCAAGACAGTACTAAGATTCTAGATGATATTCTTAGTAGTCAAAGATCTCGTGCTATCAAAACTAGTCTTGGCTTTTATGAATTTGTTGAAGGTGAATCTAGCTCACAGGGTTAGGCAAGGAACTCTAATGCAAAACCTAAAATGCTCAAAAATGAGATAAGAGGTCAACCCCATCAGCAACCAAGGAAAGAAATCCTTCAAAGAAAATCTTTTACTCCAAACTATGGAAGTGATAGTCGGTTATTTTCTTAAATGAATAATGTTGAGTGTTATGAATGTCATAATCTTGGACATGTTGTAGTGAGATGCAGAAGTAGAATGGTTCAGGACAGTCACACAGAAATATCATCACGTTCCAAGTACTTTAAGGGATATTGTTTTTCTTGAAATATGTTTGGTCACAAAGCCATTGACTGCTACAGAAGGAATATGAAACATGTAAGATGTTGTGCATGTAACAAGCTTGGACATATAGCAAAGGAATGCAGGACAAGATTTTGGGCACCATACCAAAAGGAGAAAACATCATCACAGTCAAAGATATGGAAGAAAAAGGAAGTACATCCAGAAAGATGTGGCATAGCAAAGTATACAGATATGACAGACTCAGAGGGAGCTGAAATTGTGAAATTTCAGTGTTATAAATCTCATATGCAAGTTTCATGAATACAAGTTGCGTATATACGTGAGTTCAAAGTTGCACAGTCACATATATGTGGTTGAAGAAAAGTAGTGGGACAGACTAAAAAAAAAAAGGTCTGATATGGTTCAGTCAATTATTTGCTTTGTTTGATGATGGTTACAATCTGTTGATGATGTGTGGAAAGGTGTTGGTACTCATAAGATGTTATTTAGAAGTGTTTTGAATCCTCACAAGTTAACTTGATGTATATCTAATTGATGATGATGCCTTGATACTTCTTGTTGATATATGCATGATTAGGTCCGACAGTGAATAGATGGAACACGTTCAGGGGGAGAATATGCTTCAAATAATGCATTGTTTGCATTATGGTTAAAATTATTTGGTGATGATGCTTATGTGGCTAAATGATACATCTTGCTATGATACTTGGGGTCACAATTTTGGTATTTTGATCAGATTCATGGATGATCAGTTAAGTGGCATATTATTGTTCGTTGGCCAAGAGAATGGTATTGCATGTTACAACTTTGCATGTTGTTGGCAGATGGTTATGGTGTAGATCATATATGGTGTGGGATAGTTGTTGATGACTATCATGGTCTTGTTTAGGTCTTTGGTCTAAATTTCATGTATATCTTTTAAAGACCCATGAATCATATGATGTAATTTGTATCCCCACTATGCGTGGGAAGGATGATGTAATAATTTCTATTTCAGTCATGTATAAACATTTGATATATCCCCACTTGGTTGGGAGATTGATGTATGTATCATTCATTGGTGATAGGAAGGTCATAGTCACTTAGTTGAGTGTAGATTCATGTTATTCTTTTGAAAAATATTTTTTTTGCAGACTCCGCATGTGCTCAGCGGGAGCATGGATAGATTGGTACATCTTAACATGTACAAAAGGGGGAGCTCAATCAGAGATTTCAGCATGTACTTAGGGGGAGCTCAATCAGAGATTTCAGCATGTACTCAGGGGGAGTATGGACATCATAATGTATATCAAAGGGAGAGAATATCTTGGTCTGCCCTTTGCCCTTGATGTGAAAGGGGGAGAGTGACTTGGTGTGGTTGTTGCCATTAAGTCCAAAGGGGGAGATTGTTGGCATCATGATACAGGTGTTTTCCTTGATGGCAACTCACTCAGATGACAGATCATAGTGCAGTAGGTCAATAGTAAAGAATTAATTATCAGACTACAAAGAATGAAGAAAGAGAGGTATACACAGGTTCACCTTGACAAAGGAGCACGTGGATTAACAGACCAAAAGGAGAATATAACGTACACACACACTTTCACAGAATGAAAAGTGCGTATATCTTGGTAAACTATGTTTTGGTCCAAGGTATTTGGTCCATGGTATTTTGACCCATGGTATTGGTCCAAGGTATCTGGTCCGAGGTATTGACCCTAGGTATTTGGTCCAAGGTATTGGTCCTAAATGTTTTTGATCCATGGTATTGAGAAAGGCCTAAAACTATATAAGGAGGAGAAGATCATTAGGCCAAGGAGTGCAAGTATTGAATATCTGATGAAGTGTGTGATCCAATATGCAGGTTATGGGTTTGTGATGCTTTGCTTGATTTGAACCAAGGATGCACCCATGTGGATGATGGATCAAGATCCTAAGCCTTGGAATGTATTATCATTATGTGATTTGATCATGAATAGACTAGATATGAATTACTAATGCATGTTTTATTCTATAAATGTTATGATCTGGGTATGACTGATGTCTGGAATAGCTGCAAAGTTCTGAGTTAATATTTGCATATTTGTACGCAATTTCACTTTGGTAAAAGTGCTTATACATGATGGTTTGGTTCATCAGAGTAGCATATACATTATGAAATATGATATCTAAATTTGCAGATGGTTCTAGTGGTTGTTGCAAAGTTCTGGGTTCTGCTCTGCGTTCTGGTGACTGTCTGGTTCAGTTGTGGGTGATTCAGAGATTGGTGATTGAGTATCTAATGACTGGTTAATGCAATGGTTGCATTTCTGTGGTGATTGATTTTTAGCTTCAATGTTGTTGATGGGTCTAGTATGAAAATTGGATGAAATGTGTCCTTCAGATTATGTTGTTGTGTTCCAGGAGTATCCAATATGAAAATTTATGAAACGTCGTCCTTTGAGGAAGAGAGAAGGTCGTAGCCTTCTGTAGGCCGGCACCTACATACTAGTAAACATATTGGCTAGTACAAGAGCTAGGGGATTGGAGCTCCCTTCTAGTAGTAGCTGGAAAATGAGTGAAGGTTTGAGCCTTTAGTAGGTCGGTGCCTATGTACTAGTAAATAGATCGGCTAGCACAAGAGCTAGGGGGTTGTAGCTCCCTTCCAGTAGAAGCTAGAGAACGAGAGAAGGTTGTAGCCTTCTCCAGGTGGGTGTCTGTGTACTGGTATGAGTCTACACCAGTACAAGATTGTAAATAGGTTTTTCTTATATTCAAAGGAAGACAGTAGCAGGTGGTTTTTGTCCCGCATTGGGTTTCCACCTTATATCTTGGTGTGCATGTGTGTTTCTTATGTGTGATGATATGTTCTCCTTTTACTGCACTTGGTTACTATTTATATGGTTAATGAAGTACTGATGCACTAAGTAAAGATAAACATATGGTGAATTAACTGAATCATAATTTTGTTGTATATATGCTAGTTTCCTTAAACACAGTTGCGTGTACACGCGAGTTCCCTTAATTGAAGTAGCGTATATAAATATGATTATGGAAATGAAAATTTGTTGACTTTCTAATACTGATTCACCCCCTCCCCCGCCCCCAAGTATTATTTCCAACAATTGGTATAAGAGTAGTTCCTTTGGTAGAAGTTTGATCTCTTGAAGGAGATCCATAGAAGCAATTGGAAAGAAGCTAAAGAAGAAAACACCTCAGAAGAAGAACAAAACTCAAAGGAACAGTGACATTAGGAGAGACAATTGGTCATTACATGGAAGCAAGGATTCAGTTTCAAAAGCAAATGAAGCATCAGATGAAATCATAGATCAACAAGATCTATTTAACAAAAGGGATTGTGCCCTCAAAGAAGAAGTTACCAGATTAAAATCTCAGCTGGATTGTGTCTTCAAAGTACGTCAAATGCTGCAGGATGAAGTGATATCATTAAAAAATAAGTAGAATGAAGAACTACATCAAGTAGACAAAGAACAAGAAAATGAGATTCTCAAATTAAGGCAACAAGTGGAAGAAGGAAGAAAGGCTAAAGAAATCTTGAAGAAACAACATCTGGAAAAGGAAGAACAACATCAGGTTGAGGTACATATCTTAAAAAGTAAATTAGAAGAAAAAGATAAACTGTTACGATTTCAAAACAGTACTAAGATTCTGGATGATATTCTTAGTAGTCAAAGATCTCCTACTATCAAAACTGGTCTTGGTTTTTATGAATTTGTTGAAGGTGAATCTAGCTCACAAGGTGAGGCAAGGAACTCTAATGCAAAACATGAAATGATCAACAAGGAGATAAGAGGTCAACCCCATCAACAACCAAGGAAAGAAATCCTTCAAAGAAAATCGTTTACTCCAAACTATGTAAGTGATAGTCGGTTATTTTCTTAGATAAATAATGTTGAGTGTTATGAATGTCATAATCTTAGACATGTTGCAGCGAGATGCAGAAGTAGAATGGTTGAATACCTTCACATAGAAACTTCATCATGTTCCAGGTACTTTAAGGGATATTGTTTTTCTTGCAATATGTTTGATCACAAAGCCATTGACTGCTACAGAAGGAATATGAAAAACGTAAGATGTTATGCATATAACAAGCTTGGACATATAGCAAAGGAATGCAGGAGAAGGTTTTGCACACCATACCAAAAGGGGAAAACATCATCATAGTCGAAGATATGGAAGAAAAAGTAAGTACAGTTAGAAAGATGTGGCATAGTAGAGTATACAGACATGACAAACTCAGAGAAAGCTGAAAGTGTGAAACTTCAGTGTTCTAAATCTCATACACAAGTTTCATGAAGACAAGTCATGTATATACGTGAGTTAGAAGTTGCACAGTCACGTATATGTGGTCGAGGAAAAGTAGTGGGACAGACTAAAAAAAAAGGGGTATGATATGGTTCAGTCAATTATTTGCTCTGTTTGATGATGGTTACAATCTGATGATGATGTGTGGAAATGTGTTGGTACTCATAAGATGTTATTTAGAAGTGTTTTTGATCCTCACAAGTTAACTTGATGTATATCTAATTGATGATGATGCCTTGATACTTCTTGCTAATATATGCATGATCAGGTTTGATAGTGAACAGATGGAGCAGGTTCAGGGGGAGCATATGCTTCAAATAATGCATTATTGGCATTATGGTTAAAAGTCTTTGGTGATGATTCTTATGTGGCTAAGTGATACATCTTGCTATGATACTTGCGGTCACATTGTTGGTATTCAGATCAGATTCATGGATGATCACTTAAGTGGTATATTATTGTTGGTTGGCCAAGAGAATGGTATTGCGGGTTACAGGTCTGCATGATGTTGACAAATGCTTATGGTGTAGATCATATATGGTGTAGGATAGTTGTTGATGACTATCATGATCTTGTTTAGGTATTTGGTATAAATTTCATGTATATCTTTTAAAGACCCATAAATCATATGATGTAATTTGTATCCCCACTATGCATGGGAAGGATGATGTGATAATTTCTATTTCAGTCATGTATAAACATTTGGTATATCCCCACTTGGTTGGGTGGATGAGTCAAATTTATTATATCCCCACTTGGTTGGGAGATTGATGTATGTATGAGTCATTGGTGATAGGAAGGTCATACTCACTTAGTTGAGTGTAGAGTCATGTTATTCTTTTGAAAAATATTTTTTTGCAGACTCTGCATGTGCTCAGTGGGAGCATGGACGGATTGGTACATCTTAACATGTACAAAAGGGGGAGATCAATAAGAGATTTTGGCATGTACTCAAGGGGAGTATCGACAACATAATGTATATCAAAGGGAGAGAATATCTTGGTCTGCCCTTCGCCCTTGATGCCAAAGGGGGAGAGTGACTTGGTGTGGTTGCTGCCATCAAGTCCAAAGGGGGAGATTGTTGGCATTATGGTACACCTGTTGTCCTTGATGGAAAGTCAATAGATGACAGATCATAGTGTAGCAGGTCAATAGCAAAGAATTAATGATCATACTACAAATAATGAAGAAAGAGAGGTATACACAGGTTCGCCTTGACACAGGAGCGTATACGCGCGGGTTAACAGACCAAAAGGAGCGTATAATGTACACACGCACTTTCACAGAATGAAAAGCATGTATATATTAGAAAACAAAGTTTTGGTTCAAGGTATTTGGTCCATGGTATTTTGACCCATGGTATTGGTCCAAGGTATCTGGTCCAAGGTATTGACCCTAGGTATTTGGTCCAAGGTATTGGTCCTAAATGGTTTTGATCCATGGTTTTGAGAAAGGCCTAAAACTATATAAGGAGGAGAAGATCATTAGGCCAAGGAGTGCAAGTATTGAATATCTGATGAAGTGTGAGATCCAGTATCCAGGTTATGGGTTTGTGATGCTTTGCTTGATTTGAACTAAGGATGCACCTATGTGGATGATGATGGATGATGGATCGGGATCTTAAGGCTTGGAATTTATTATCATTATGTGATTTGATCATAGATAGACTAGATCTGAATTACTGACGCATGCTTTATTCTATAAATGTTATGATCTGGGTATGACTGATGTCTGGAATGGCTGCAAATTTATGAGTTAATATTTGCAGATCTGTAGATAGGTTCTCTTTGGTAAAAGCGCATATACATACTACTTCAGTTCATCAGAGTAGCATATACATTACGAAATATGATATTTGAATTTGCAGATGGTTCTAGTGGTTGTTGCAGAGTTCTGGGTTCTGCTCTGTGTTCTGGTGACTGTGTGATTTAGTTGTGGGTGATTCAGAGATTGATGATCGAGTATTTAATGATTGGTTAATGCAATGGTTGCATTTTTGTGGTGATTGATTTTGAGTTTCAATGTTGTTGATGGGTCTAGTATGAAAATTGGATGAAATATTACTTCAAATTATGGTGTTGTGTTCCAGGAGTATCTAGTATGAAAATTTATGAAACATGGTCCCTAAAGGAAGAGAGAAGGTCGTAGCCTTCTGTAGACTGGCACCTACATACTGGTAAACATATCGGCAAGTACAAGAACTAGGGGGTTGGAGCTCCCTTCCAGTAGCAGTTGGAAGATGAGCGAAGGTTGGAGCCTTTAGTAGGTTGGCGCATACGTACTAGTAAATAGATCAGCTAGTACAAGAGCTATGGGGTTGTAACTCCCTTCCAGTAGAAGTTGGAGAATGAGAGAAGGTTGTAGCCTTCTGCAGGGTGGTGCCTACATACTGGTATGAGTTTGCACCAGTACAAGATTGTAAATAGGTTTTTCTTATATTAAAAGGAAGACAACAACAGGTGGTTTTTGTCCCGCATTGGGTTTCCACCTTATATCTTGGTGTTCATGTCTGTTTGTTATGTGTGATGATATGTTATGTTTTTACTACACCTGGTTACTGTTTATATTTTTAATGAAGTACTGATGCACTGATTAAAGATCAACACATGATGAATTAACTAAATCATAAGTTTGTTGGATATATGCTAGTTTCCTTAAACACAGTTCCGTGTACATGCGAGTTCCCTTAACCAAAGTAGCGTATATAAATATGAATATGGAAATAAAAAATTGTTGACTTTCTAATACTGATTCACCCCCCCTCGTCTCAGTATTATTTCCAACAAGTCCAACCCCCATTGTAGAAAAGGAGCATTAACCAATACTGGAACCAAAGGAAGCGCTTACAATTTCTGTTTTCCTGCAAATAATTGGCATGGTGTGTAACTTATTACTCTTGCTACAACTTCTTTAAAAAGTGTGGGCCAATAGAAACCTACTTTTAAAATTTTGTAGGTTGTTGCTCTCCAGGCATAGTGTCCACCACAAAACCCTGCATGAAACTGATATATAATTCCCTCTATTTAGTTTCTTGTTAAATAAAGAAGAAGGATATTAAGAGGTTCTTTCCAGTATAGATTAGCATTGATAATGCAGTATTTTACTGCTTCAAGTTAAGATCAACTCGACATTGAAAATCCCTAAGAAACTGCACAATACCAGAGTACCAATCAGAGAGTAGATATTTCTGATCTATGTGAAAAAGAATGGCTCGATCTGAAGAAAGAGGTTCTTGTGGGTTCTCCCCTTCTATAAGAGGAGGAGGTTCTTGTGGATTCTCCTAAGGTATTAAGGAAAGTTCTTTTGGATTCTCCCCTGATATTAAGGAAGGTTCTTGTGGATTCTCCCCGAATGAAATTTTAGAAACCAAATTTATTCCCAATACTTTGCAGTTGGATTCAGCCAACAATTTGGCTAGGCCTTGGCCTTTTACCAGCTTTGTGGTCTTAATTTCAAGGTCAAATTCAAGGATTTTAGCAATCCATATCCCTCTTGTTCCATCAGTATCAGGCTGGGTTAGAACAGTTTTAACAACATGATTACGGATATAAATTGTAATGTGTGAATGCAGGGCATAGGTTGTAAAGGCTTTGAGGACTTGAATTAAGGAATAAGCTTATTTTTCAATAATATTATACCTAAGTTCAGCATCCCTCATAACTTTGGAGAAGAAGGCTATAGGCTGATCATCACCATTTGTGTTCTTCTGTAAAAGTATAACAACTAAGGTTGTCTCGGATGTAAAATAAAATATGCTAAAAGGTGAAGAATAATCGAGGCTAGCTAATGTAGGGGCCTCAAATATAGCCTTTTTTATCTGATCAAAGCATATCTAGCACAAACTATCCATTTAAATTCATTGTTTTTCTTTAGCATATCAGTTATATCCTTAACTATCTCTACATAATTAGGGATGAATCTTCTCAAAAAATTAATATTTCCAAGGAAGGTTTGTATCTATTTCTTATTCCTTGGTAAAGATAGGGTATGAATAGTTGAAACTGTCTTTGGGTCAATTATAACTCCCTCCTTAGATATTATATGCCCTAGTAATTTCCCTTCCTTTATAGCAAATAAATATTTCTACGGATTGATGGATATGCCAAATTTCCTGCACCTGTCAAAAATCTTGCTCAAGTGTCATAAATGATTTTCATTAGAATTAGAGAAAAAAGTTAAATCATCTATATAAATGATAGTAAATTCGGATGTTTTACCTACAAATGTGAGATCCATGGCTCTCTGGAAAGTGGCTCCAGCATTGGTTAACCGAAATGGCATTCTACCATACATAAATATACCCCAAGGTTTGGTGAAATCAGTTTTGTCTTGGTTAGCTTGAATTACCATGATCTGGTTGTAACCAGAAAATCCATATAGCATAGAAATCCTATTTTCCCCTGAAACTATCTAAAGCAGATGATCCATTTTGTGCAATGGATAGTTATCCTTTAAAGATGATTTGTTTAGATTTTGGAAGTGTACACATAGCCTAATCTCACTATTTTTCTTTCTGATGGGAACTAGGTTGGCTACCCAATTAGAATACCTTAAAGATACTATGATATGAGCATCAAACAACTTTTTAAGTTCTTTCTCAATGGTTGGAAGTAGTATGGGATCGATTCTTATTAGTTTTTGTTGAAAGGGTTTTGCTTCTAGTTTCAAAGGAATCTTGTCCTCAATCAAAGATGTATCATAATTTTTTAACTCATTATCAGACAAGACAAAAACATCTTTGTAATTTTTAAGAAGATTCAAGTATTTTATTTTTACATCCGAAGGTAAGGTTGATGACAATTTAACATTTCTCACATCATTCAAAGTCCCAATATTACATTCTTCGATTTCTTCTTCAGGTGAGTTAAGCAAGGGGTTTTTTGAGACATCATTATTAAAAAATAGTTTTTCCAATGAAAGCAATCCCTTAGGAATAAAATTATTAGATAATTGGATGATATCATGATCAAGAGTTTTAGGACTAGTTGAAGTTTTTGGATTTAGATGATTTGATTCTTGAACATTGTTTTGATCTTCTTCAATTTGTATGTTTGAGAATTCATCAATGACTTGAAGAAAAGGTTTTAAATGTTCATCATCTTCAAAAATATGTCAGTGTTTAAGGTTATCAGGAATTGATGGTATATTATTGACTTGAATTTGGTATTCTAACAATACTGGCTCAGGGATTTTAAAAGAGGTTGCCGAGATAACTAGTGAGTTAGCATGCATATTTTCATCTCCGGGAATAGCAGTTATGTTAAATAATTGGAAGAGATTTTCAATTGTGTCCAAAGCTTCATTCCTATAGGACCTAAGCCTTGGGCATTTCATTTGACCCAAATTTCTAACCTGGTTCATTATAAGCTCAAAATAAAAAAAGGCTCTCAAGTTTTGAACCTTTAAACTCCCAGCTAGGTCAAGACCAAGAAGAAAATCCTCTTACTCAGCCACATTATTGGTGATCTCAAATTCAAGTTTACATGACTGAGTTATTTTTTTCTTTATTTGGTGAAATCAAAACAATCCCTGCTCCTACGCCTTCTCTTGAGCAAGAGCCTTCAAATAAAGTTTCAAGATATCTGATTTTACAATTTTTGGTTTGGAAACTATATTTTCAATGGCAAGTTGAGTGTTTGATGAATTTTGTGAAGATAACTGAAAGCAGCCAAAATCCTGATCTATTGCATAGATAGGGTGGTTTTTTCTTGATCATGCCTACAAATAGTATGAAGGAATATAAATTCCCTATATAACCTTAAATGTTCACCTCCATAGACTGGAATAGTAGCAAAAGACATGTCCATTTGAAGTGCTCCTCCAAGTTTTGCACAACATGATCGAGATAGAAGCATGCCAAACTTGGCAGGAATATTAGTGACAACTATGTACAAAAATATACTCTTGACATGTATTTGAGCTAAGGTCACAACTAGGTCTTTGATCAATCCTAGGCATGGTACTTTCTTTGAATCAAAGGTGTAAAGATCACGATAAGAATGGGTAACTTGTAACTAAAGTTGGTCCATAATTACCTTTGGCATAAGGTTATGAGAAGCTCCAGAATCCAACATGAAATTATACAAAAGAAAGTCATGAGATTTTAAAGTTACATAAAATGGTGGAACAATTTCATCAATCATATCAGAACTAGGGCCAAACACTACTGAGGCCTTTTCATCTTGCAAGCTAATAACATCTCCCTTAGCATCTACACTAGAGGACTGTATCCATTTAGACACTTGATTTTTATAACCAGGATTTTTGGAAAGTTTAGCTAAAGTTATAGGAACCTTGACCCTTTCCAATTCCTTTTTAATATTAGAAGTTGTCAAAATGGTCTTGTCAGATGAAAATGCTTCAGTGGATGACTCTATAGTCTGAGGTGTTGGAGTTTTTGTGTGAATGGATTTTATTGCAGGTTCAATTATAGTGGTATATTTTGAAGGTCTACCAAGATCTAATCTTGGTCTTAGATCATACCTCTTATTCAATTCTGCAATCAGAAATTTAGAGAATGCTAGGTATTTTAAAAGTTTAGCATCTCCTTGTTCTTGTTCAAATGACTGAGGTGAAGATGAAGGAACTATTGTCATTTGTACCATTGAGGAATCAATATTATTGATATCTTCAGTAATTAAAGGGCCAGTATCTTGTGGCTATTGATCATCAATCAACAAAGGTGGTTGAACGTTTTGATCAAAACCTAGTCTCTCAAGAATTTGCATTTGAGGAGTTCTTCGAAATTGAGTTTGGGCTTGAGGTCTGACAACAGTTTGTTGAGCAGTTCTAGGTTGTCCTTCAATTTTAGAAATCCTATTAGAAATATTTCTAAGATGTAATTTCATCAATTTTCTGATCTTCAAGTTTATATTTGGAAGAAGATGAGTCATCAACCCTATCTTTAAGTCTTCTTTCTTCTTTTTCTTCTTTAGCTTTAAGTTTTCCAGAAGATGACCTATTGGCTTCTACCTCTATAGCATTTGTCTGCATGTATTCTAATGTATTTGAAACCCTATCCCTTAGCATGACTACAAATTCATCTTCAAATAATTTGGAAAATTTGAACTTTGCATCGGTCACTGGTGGTTGACAATCAACAGGCATTTTATGATAGAGTTTGTTAAATCTTTTCATGAATTCAACCAATGGTTCACCAAGTTTTCTCTTTAATTCTTCAAATTCAGTGAGAAAGTAAACATGATATTTCTTTACACTCCATTGGTTTTTAAAGATACTTATGGTCTCATTCCATGTTCTGATAGAGTCAGCCCTGAGCTACATAAACATGATCCTAACATTTCCTTCTAAACATTGTACAAATAATCTCATATAAACATCTTCATGTTCTATGCTAATATTGTGAGCAAGATCTAGGAAGGTTGATACATGATCCTCTGCTGTGGGACCTATTTCTCCATTAAAACTTGGTAGTTGTTTTAGATATCCATTAGGAAAATTTCCCAAGTTTGTAGGGAGAACTAGAGCAACATACCTTGCTTGCACAATGGGTTGAAAAGCCATAACAACAGGAGGAGTATGGGGTGACTGAGTGGATGATGATGAGGAAGACGAGGATGATGAAGATGAAGATGAATCGGTAGCAGTATTAGTATGTGGAGGAGAGAAAGAGGGAGGAGACCTCTTTGAGGATTTCAAAGGGGTTTTAATAACCAACTTCTGAACTCCTGGTGGAAAGTCTTCCTTATTATCAAACAAAGGATTCGAATAGACAGAAAATTTCTCTTCAATATTAGTAGAAGTTGATGGAATAGAATAAGGAGTTAGAGTAATGAAATCTTGAGGCTTGAATTCAGATAAATGTAAACCCAATTCTTCCTTAGATGAAGGTGATTTGATAAGAATGGATGGGAATTGATATGATTCGAGTAACTGTATTAAAAAAGTTAATGGAAGATCTACTCCTCTAGAATGGAGTTCAGAAACCCTAAGAGGTAGTTCAATCTAATCAGGATGGGATGGTACAGATGAAAAAGGATCTACAGATGAGATGTCTTCAGGGTGTAAAGCTAAAGAAGAAGAAGGGCTTCTATGTCTTCTCCTTGAAGAGGCTCTCCTAATAAGTCTTTCTGGATCTGATAGAGGGTTAACAATCTCATAATTAGAACATGATCTAATATGCTTAAAAGGAGACAGCTTGGACAAGTGGAATCATCAGGTGAAAGATTTTGACCTATATCCTTATCATTTATTCACCTTAAAGGAAAGGGAAAATCATTGCTTGCCTGTCACACGGGTGACCCGGGTTTGATCCTCAACAGTGATGCCAATCTGATGTTGTCCTTTGAGATAACCTAAGGTCAATTAGTTATGCCAAAGCATCTATAATGTTTTGTTGCTTTAAATGATTGGATGACTAGTGAACTATTTATAAATAGGTGCTTTAAACTTAGATAGATTCTTAATAAAATAAAAGGTTGTTCTTTAACTGTACATGGTTATTTTGATTTTAGTGGGATGGATAAGTAGAATATGGAGATGTATAATTGATTTAATATTCAAACTAAGTATTTAACCATTTATAAGAAGAAATTGAGAAAGTAGTGTTTTCTTAATCAACAAAATATAAACAGGCTATCATAGAGATCTAGTGCAATTTATTCTCAAAGAGGAATTTACAATAATAGATAGTTCTGTAAATTTATCTCTTATTTAAATTACAACTTCAGAGAGGATCCAAAATGAAACTGAAATTCAATAAAATTTTAAATTGGATAACTGCAAAAGAGATGATTTATATGAAAAAGACATAATGAATAAACAAGATGAAATACAACTCATTGAGAGAGAGACCATATGAGCCTAATCCATAATCTTTTATTATCTCAAAAATGCTCCAGCTTAGTACAAATATGCTTCATAACTTGTTCAAGGGTTGAACCTTGAATACTTTGACAAAATGAAGTATTTAAACAAAATTACAAAAATATTACAATTAATGCCTACGTGACACGACATTCTATTATTAACTTAGAAATAACAGAAAAGAAGTAATGCGATAAAAAGGAATGCATCTGTTGAAGTGATCTGAACATTTGGCCCTACTTTGAAGGAGAACAGTTGCTGAGTGGCCACTATTTGGTGTTGCGCTGGTGAAGTTGACCTATATTTTTAATCCTATAATTCACACAACTTATCCCACCGCTCTTTATCTGGAATAGCAATTTTTGTTAACTTGCCATAGATTTCATCTACCTCAGTATACCAAGCAAAAAGTGGCTTATACTACAAAAATGTGTTTTATCTCGTGTTGGATAAAACTTATGTTGTTGATAGCATCGTAAAAATCTTTCCCTGTCATAGAACCTTCGATGTTGGAAGACTTAGTTGTATCCTTGGCAATGTCCTGAAGCTTCTTCATGTAGTATTCTCTGGTCATTAACTTGTCATTGATTACAAATAGAGAGGGGAGACCTTTCTTGTTCAATGCATCAATTCTAGTGAAAAGCCTCTTAACTACTACTTCTAGAGTGTGACACTTCTCTGTCAAATTTACAACTAAGTTATTTCTTGTTAACACTTTCTTTACCTCCATAATAGTTTATGTTCTGTCATCCACTCCTAGATCATCTAGCCCATATCTGGTTTTGGAATTGAGGAACTTTATGATGTTGTTGGCTATAGTAGGTATTTCTCCCAATTGAGCATTGATAGTAGAAATAGTTTGCTTGGCTTTCTCCATCAATTACTTCTGCTCAAATATAATTTGGATACATGACCATATTTCATGTATTTATTCAATGATATTATTCCATATGATTTCTTTAGCATGACTTGGTGTGTAGCCAATAGAAGACTCAGCTTCTGATTTCTTTCATGCCTCTATCTGATTTTGAGCTCTCTGTAGCTTTGCTGCATGAAAAGTTTTAGTCTTCGTTTGACGATCCTATAGAAGTTTGACATGAACCTGCAACTTTTTTATCTCTTCAGTCCAGAGAGACATGTTTTGCACTTCATTTGCCAACTGATCTACAACATCCCCTATACTTGTTATAGAAGATATGGTTGTAGGAATGGCTGTGATAGGGAGTGCTTCCAAAGGGACAACAACCATTTTGGTTGTTTTCTCCTTTTCTTTAATCAAATATTCCATCTATATCTCCTTTTGCTTCAAATGTGCACTCTACTCCATGATAAGTTTCATCATATCTTCCTTTTGTGTCTTTGTTTCTTCAATATCTTTGGCCAGAGGATCTTTCGTAGTAGGAAATTTTAACTTCTTCCTTAATGTTTCCATCTCTGTTTTTTTTTTTATAAGCTCTTCTACAACATTGATGTTTGAAGGGTGATAACCCACTTTAATCACCAAATCCTCCAGATTTTTAATTCTAGCGTCTTTGGCAAGTGCAGATACCTTCTCCATCTTCAGTTGTGATTGGACATTTGCTAATGTAACCTACAGTTTAGACAAACTCATAGCAGTGTTAGTGATAGTGGAAAATATCATTTCTCTAGTCTACTTGTGCATCTCCATTTGGTCAATGGGATGTATATCTTTTACATTAAACTCAAATGTTATCTTCTTGTAGTCTGATGTTGCCTTGGGCTAGGGAAACTGTGCCTCGAGGAATGCCATTTTCATTTTACCTTTTTTTTGAATCAAAGGTTGATAGGAGCCTCCTTTGAGCACCAGAAGCCTGTTTCCATAATTTATTTTAGGTATTAATATTTATGGCCTCATTTCTTACTTTTATCTCCTTAAAAATGTCCATTATGCTCTTCTCTATCTCCCTTGTAGTTGATGTGTTGGTCTGCATAATTTTTTTTTTGCTCTTGTGAAGTCATGGAGGTAGTGCAATACAGTGTGGTCTAATAACCCACTAATGAGGAAACAAGTGTCTCATTAGTGGTGATAATGTTCTCCTGCTCTGAATCTTTTCTAAGGCTTAGTTTGAAACTAAGCTTAGCCTTCTTTCTATACATACTCTTGAATGCTTCACTGAAAAGTTCAGTCCCTGAAGGGGACTCTTCTTCTCTGGTTCTCTTAGACGTTTTCTCCTACATGGTAGGAGTATGTACTATAGAGGATGATACTAGCTACTATTTTTCCTCTTGTAGGGTATTCTCCACCCATTCTAGCTGGTTTTTGTGCTTCTCTATCTCTGGTCTAGATGTGTGAAAAAAGGAGAATATTTGGTTTCTACTCTTAATTTAGAAATGATCACTAATGGATCATATGACCAGGTAACACTAAGGCTGAACTGCATTTATTTTAGTATCCTATCTGCTTATTCCCCTACTACCCTGTTGTTGCAAATGAAAGGCCTAATCTGTGTTTTGATTTTGAACTAGGACTTCTTCTTGGTAGCAACAAATTGGATTTTATCCATATTTAACATTTGCATTATGTAATCTAGAAAAAAAATCCTCATTGGGAGGAATTTAGGCAGCTTGTAAGGTGCAATCTCACATCGAAATATTCTCAATTATGTATAGTTTTGGTAGATGTACCAATCCCCTGTCTGAACTTGGCCCGATAGCTGCAACACCTTTCTAATTTCCTCACTAATCCTTGGTTCTATCCTAGTGCCTAAAAGACTGATTGTTGGATGCATAAACAGTTATATAAACTATTTATATGTGTATTCCTTTTGTTCCTTCATCACCATAGTAATCCAAAAGATGATTGATTGTTGGTTCCCTTCTGCATCCAACTTTCATAAAGAAAGGTTGATGTTGTCTCCCTAAAAGTATAAGAACATATAAAGTAATATAGAAGCATACTTGAATACCTCCTCAGTTGGGAATTTGATAATTTGCTGATGAATTGAATCTCCAAGAAATTGCTAAAGTTAAACATGATGGAGGGAATAGAATCGGTATAGAAAATGGACAGAAATCCTATGATGGCCTCATCTACCCACTGATCAGAGTAGTAGCCAAGGAGGTAGGAGACAACTGTGATTATTTGTTTGGCTCTCTCAGGAAAAATAGAGGAGGGATAGGGGGGTTTTTTTCTTTGGAAATGGGGCATCTTCTGTCAAGAATAGTTCAAGGGTTTTGGCCCTCTTAGCAAAGTCCAGTTTTTGGTATATGTTGAAATGTGGCCACAAGAATATTCCAATTTAATTTTTCCTTGAATTAAATTGTGAATTAAAATCGAATTTAGTCTTAACAACTACTTGGAAATAATTAATTAAGTTATTTTGACTTAATTAGTTGGAGAAATTTAAGTTAGAAGTCTTTCTGAAGTCATGCAAGAGTTATCCCTTAAATTAAGGAGATAATATTGAGTTATACTTGAGTTGTAATTAGTTAACTCAGTTTACTAAGTTAAGTCCAGTTAAATTAGTTCCAAACTATTTGAGGAACTAATAGAGAGTTAACAGTCAGTTGATGCATGTATGCACTCAACTAGTGTACTCCAATTAATTGAAGATTCCCTCATCAGAAAATCATGCATGTCTATTATGAGAAAGACCCAGTTGAGATTAAAGACTAGGATAATATACTATCAGTTGCATGTGTTTTCTTATAAAGAAAACTCATGCATGCAGAAGGAATCATTCCTTGAGGATTGAGCAATTCTGACAGTGTATGAGATCAGGTGATCATCCAATGGGTAGAAGAGGTTTTCCACCTGGTTGAAGGAGAATCATCCTAGAGGAACAATGCAAGGAAATAGCAGCTTGTAGGGCAGAGAGGAAGGCTTGTGAGAAGCCAAGATTGCCTGTGAGCATCTGTGACGATTGTACTAAGAGCTGGCTAGCTGTGAGAGCTAAGGCTTTGTATAATTCCTATGTATTTCCACCTTGTATGATAATACAGATAGTGTGGTTTTTAGCTGAGGTTTTCCCAAAGTATTTTCATGTGTATTGTACATTTATTCTTCTTCTTCTGGTTATATTGTTCAGCTTGATCTTTAAGATTTCGCAAATTGACAGTAGAAGTAGGTTATAGTATTATGCTTTGATTTATATTACATTATCGGGTTAACCTACATAGGAAAATTTTCTACATGGTATTGGAGCAAAGTTTATCGAAGCTGTGAATAGTATATGGAGAAGATAATTTGAAGCTTTAAGTTCGGTGTTGTAGGTGAAAATCGAATTCATATCATACTTCAAGGTTGGCCAATGGCGTTCTATGGCCTGAGTCTTAAGTATGCCTTGGAAGGAAGCTCGAGTTACATGGCATGGAAAGATAGAATGGAGGATGTATTAGAAGACAATGGCTTGAAGGAATTCATTGATCAAGAAATCCAAAAGACAACTTCAACTAATGCACAAGAGTTGGCTGAGTGGAGGAAGTGTGTGGAGAAGACGAGATGGATCATCCTTGAGGGAGTTTGAGACCATATTGTCTCGAGTCTCCATGGGAAGGATACTCCATTTTCAATGTGGAAGACAATGAAGGACCTCTACCAGAACAATACTGGCCAGAGGAAATTGGCACTCAAGGATAAGGTTCGAAGAATCAAGATGGAGAAGGGCGACTATTTCCACATATTTGAACAAGCTCACCACCTGTAGAGATGAGCTTAGCAGTATGGGAATAACTACTACCAATGATGATATGATGAGCCTCCCTCTCTTTGGCCTTCCAAAGAGCTAGAATAGCTACCAGCACTCTGTGAATGGAAGGGAGAAACTGCCGGATTGGGAACAACTATGGTTGGATCTGATGCAAGAGGAGATCGGGAGGAGAACACAAGATGGTTCTTCATCCAAGGATGATGATGAAGAAAATTTGGCCTTAGCATGTAAGGCAAGGAAAGGGAAGGGGAAGCCTTCCTATTCCAAACCAAATTCTTCTCATGGAGGGAAGAAGGGTGACAAGTCTAAAGTGAGATTCTTTAATTGTCATGAGATGGGACATTATGCCACTAATTTCCCATGAAGAAGTCCAAGAAGGGATCCTCGGAAGGATCGGAAGGTGAGGCATTAGCCTCTCAGTTCCAAATGGAATTTACCCTCATCGCATGCATGGTGTCGTCGATGATGGGTTGTGTCTGGTATCTTCACAGTGAAGCCTCATTCCACATGACCGGTGATAAAAGTTTATTCAGTGCCTTGGAGGAGAAAGACCTCAAGTTGTGCATAGAGATGGGTGACAACGGAAGGTATAGTGTTTTAGGAGTGGGCACAGTAGCTTTTCAGAGGGAGCATGGAGCTCCTATCACCTTGGCAGATGTGAAGTATGTGCCTGGACTAAAGAAGAAGGTATTGATCGTGATGTTGGAGGACAAAGGATATGATGTTGTCTTCAATAAAGGAAAGATGTTCCTAAGAAACATAGCCATGGGTCAGACCAAGAGGATAGGGATTTAGATGAATAATATCTATAAACTAGAGGTAGATGATTGTGCAACATTGAGTATGAGAGCAAAATTGGTGCAAAGCTAAGACATTGGCAAGTTGTGGCATAGGCGGTTGGGCCATTTGCATCATGGGGCTTTGAAGATAATGCTGAAGATATCTATGGGGCTTCCCAAAGGTAAACTTGAGCAAGTTGACACATCCAAAGGTTGTACCTTAGGAAAGTACACCAAGTCTTCCTTTCATCATCGAGAGATTTGAGCAAAGGCTATCTTAGAGCGAGTTCATACTGATGTGTGTGGACCATTATCAATAGCATCCACAATGAAGCAAAGGCATTTTGTGATTTTCATTGATGACTATTCTCGTAAATGCTAGATTATTTCATGCAGAAGAAGGACCAAACCTTAACAAAGTTTTATGAGTTCAAAGCTTTGGTCAAGAAAGATCCAGGGACGAAGATCAAGGCCTTGGGAGGCGACAATGGTGGAGAATATGTCTCTCAAGAGTTTAAGAACTTTTTTGTCGTAGAAGGATTTAAATGAGAGTTGAAAGCACCTCATAACCCACAACTGAATGGGGTGGCCAAGAGGAAGAACAGAACTATTGTGGGGTTAGCACGAGCTATGTTGCATGACTAAGGCCTACCACTTCAGTTTTGGGCTGAGGTATGTAACACAACGGTCTATTTGCAAAATATGACCCCGCATCGCATACTTGGGATGAAGACACCAAAGGAAGTTTTGTCCAGTAAGAGGCTAGATGTGGGTCAATTTAGGATATTTGGCTCATCGGCATATTTCCATGTGAGAAAGGTTGCACGAAAGAAGCTTGAGCCAACAACAGAGTTGGGGATACTTGTGGGGTACACTGATACACGTCACAATTATTGGGTGTACTTGCCTACTAGTCAAAGGACATTGGTTCGCAGAGATCTCAAGTTTGATGAGTAGAAGGCCATGTGAGTTTCCCTTGAGAGGGAGATCCAACTATAGGCTGTGGAGGAACTATTGGTTCCTAAGGAGGAGGAGCCTCAAACTGATGTGGAGCAGCCACATGTAGAGGTTCTAGGAGTGGAGACTTCCACTCAAGCAGAGTCTTCCAGAGATCGATGGAAGCACACAAGAGAAGCTGACAAATTGTTGAAGGATGTGAGAGAGAATGTGGGAGCACCATCTTCTTAGCATAGGCAGAGGAGGTCAACTAAGAGGTACACGAGATACATGGCCCTTGTTGGGGAACGTGTTGAGGCGAAGCCATCTTCCTTTAAGGAAGCAGTGCAGTAGCTGATTTGGGTTGATGCTATGGTGGAGGAGTATGACTCCATAGTTCGTCATAGTGTTTTGGACGTGGTTCTGAGACCGGAGAACAAGTCAGTTGTGAGTTCTCATTGGATTTACAAGGTAGAGCAAGCTGTTGATGATGGAAGGATCATGTTGCTACAATATATTTCGACAAAGGATCAAGATGTTGACATTTTGACAAAGGCATTGTCAAAGTGTAAATTCGAGTTCTATAAAGACATGATCAAGATCAAGTTGAATTCCTTTCTTGTTGAGAGGGAGTGTTGAAATGTGGCAACAAGAATATTCCAATTTAATTTGTCCTTGAATTAAATTGTGAATTAAAATCGAATTTAGTCTTAACAGCTACTTGGAAATAATTAATTAAATTATTTTGACTTAATTAGTTGGAGAAATTCAAGTTAGAAGTCTTTATGAAGTCATGCAAGAGTTATCCCTTAAATTAAGGAGATAATATTGAGTTGTATTTTAGTTGTAATTAGTTAACTCAATTTACTGATTTAAGTCAAGTTAAATTAGTTCCAAACTATTTGAGGAACTAATAGAGAGTTAACAGTCAGTTGATGCATGCATGCACTCTATTAGTGTACTCCAGTTAACTTAAGATTCCCTCATCAGAAACTCATGCATGTCTATTATGAGAAATACCCAGTTGAAATTAAAGACAAGGTCAATGTACTATCAGTTGCATGTGTTTTCTTATAAAGAAAACTCATGCATGCAGAAGGAATCATTCCTTGAGGATTGTGCAGTTTTGGCAGTGTGTGAGCTCAGGTGATCATCCACTAGGTAGAAGAGGTTTTCCACTTGGTTGAAGGGGAATCATCCCATAGGAATAGCACAAGGAAATAGGAGGTTGGAGGGCAGAGAGAAAGGCTTGTGAGAAGCCATGATTTCCTGTGAGCATCTGTGAGGATTGTACTGAGAGCTAGCTAGTTGTGAGAACTAAGGCTTTGTATAATTCCTATGTATTTCCACCTTGTATGATAATACAGATAATGGGGTTTTTAGTTGATCCTTTCCCCATATTATTTTCATGTGTATTGTGCATTGATTCTTCTTTTGGTTATATTATTCAACTCGATCTTTAAGCTTCCACAAATTAATAGTAGAAGTAGGTTATATTATTCTGCTTTGATTTATATTGCATTATTGGGTTAACCCACATCAAATTTTCTATACTATAACTCAACAAGTGCTTCATAGGAAATGGGGGTAGCATTCTCTATTGTGAGGGATTGCATCATTTGGTCTATGGCTTGAGGAGTGATGGTAAACAATATTTCTTTAGTGGGTGTAATGATGGCCCTTTGGCTTGGCAAATAAGATGCATGACACTTCCTAACAAATTCTGGGGTGTTGTCGGTATGAGGAAAAATATAGTGGGGAAAATTGGACTCCCACAACTGAATGTCATCGGATTTGTCAATGTATTTGTCCTTGAGCCAGCAATACATCTCAAAGAGTTCAAATTTGCAGAGATTTTCATGGATTTTAAGGTCTCTGTTAGCCAAATGGATGTGGTGAAAATCAATTGGAGGATAGATCAGAGGATTAACAGGTTCCTCTGGTCCCTTGTCCTTTGGAGGCATCTTCGAATAAAGCTAAGGACAGGGGTAAAAACTAGATTGGAGGCTTCAATACATAGGGAGGAATTAGTTTTTGGGGGAAAAAAGGGTAATAGGCTGAAAACAAGTGAGCAGACAGTGTCCTTGGCGGATGAAAATTTCAGAGTTTAACCCAACAAAACTATAACAAAGTAATATAGTGACAATGCATGAATTCAATAACATGTTAACAAGTGAAAGGGAGATTTATATAACATTGTGGCTGCTCCATTGAAGGTGGCATGGGTTTGTTCGATTAATGACTAAACCATTTACTGCTTAACGACTTAATTGTGGAGGGGGAAGATGTAATTGTTAGAGTTAACAGGTGAATGACATGGTGGAAAATGAGTGGCGAGAGTGCAATGGGTAGAAGAGTGGTATTGTGAGTGAGGGAAACTACTTTTTTTTTTTTGGGGGGGGGGGGAGTGGTTAGTGGTTTCACTTGAGGGGGTTTTAAAAGCTATGGTATTGAGACGTAGGGGTGGGCGCAGTTTCGTATACCACCCATTCTGGACCCCCTCCGCCCCCCCCCTAAAGTTCGAATGGTGAGGGGGGGACGAAATGTTGTGTGAGTCGTCAGATCTTGGGAGATGGGTGACGATAGAGTGAGAGGTGGAAGAGAGTTAACATGACGTGACAGGACACCCGGTGGGGTCGGTGGGAGTTAATTTACGCATAGTGGGGAATATTTGCAATGTATGAGGGGGGTTTTAAAAACTTAGGGATAGGGAGTTAATATACCAAAGTATGAGATTTTGGGGTATTTCAAACTTAGGGATAGGGAATTAATATACCAAAATTAATTGATATATAACTCTTTAGAGTAAAACCTTTGCTCCTTCTCCTTTTTCTTATGCACATGAAAACAATACTTGACGTTTCCCAATGTGGCGCATTTTGACTAGCAACCTACGCATTTATAAAAATATGAAATGAAGCCCTTATTTTCTTTTTGCTTCCCTGGCATTTTTATTTTTTTGCCTTATTTTTTTAGGGCAACTAACACCTATCATTTTATTGATATGGATGCCTATAAAACATTAAATTGGCCTAACATTTTAACTTTTCTTTCTTTTGCATCCATATCCTAACTTAACATTTTAAAATTATTTTTGGCTAATATACTAACTTATTAAAGCCAAATAATGTTACAACACGGCCTACATTCCCATTACAATGTGGTGCATTTGTGCTACATGATTTTGGACATGCATGCAAAGAAGATATTATTAAATCTCTGAAATTAGCTACACTTTTGGGAAGGCAGTATGACCCAAATGACACTGTTAAGAATTTTACTACTATGGTAAAAGTAAAGCCGTTCACCCATGAAGGGGATGCCTTTGATGACCTCTTCCTACAAGCACAAACATATTCACAATTGTTGCATTTGGCATTAGCACTTTTAATCCTAGATAATCTTAGGGTTTTCCATATATATAGGGTAAAAAGATTATTGAAGGTCCCATTAGACCTATTGCAGATAGAATCAATAAGGGAGCAACCTCCCAGTGTAAGCTTGGAGGATAGCTCCAAATAAAACTCTGAAGAAGAAAACCAAGAGATATCTATGCATGAGTCGTAGCACTTAGATCAGCAGTCTCACAATGGTGGAGGACATACAAATAATGAGTCTGAAAAGGACACAACTGGAACTACAGAGGAAACAGTCAAGAAAACTTCAACAAAAAAACAAGTAGAAATTGTCTCTACATCAACTCAGTCGGGAAAGAGCCCAATTATTGACTTGGAACAAGAATGGGAACAGTTCAACACGAAGCTTCACATAGATTCAAACCCTGAGCAAACATATGAGATACAGACTCCTAAGAAAACCCATAACAAGTCAAATCTGGAAATGACAGGGGAAGGAGCTATGGGCACTTAGGATGTAGAAATCATTCTTGTTACTCCTTCTTTAGAAATTTTTTTGAGAGTTCAAGAAATACCTCCACTAGATTTATTTTATAGTCCCACCCACAATGTTGTATTCAAGAAACAGAGGAAGAAAAGAAATTTGGACGAGGTAACTGTTACAACTTCTGAAAATGAACAAATGGAAATTGTTTGGAAGGACTCGCCCATGGACCCATTTGAAAATCTCACAAAATTGTCGCAATATGCAGGAGCCTATGACATAGCAACTATTGACAAAGCGAAAGAGGTCCAAATGTTTCTTAAGGAAAAGGAACAAAGATTTTTTCTATTAGAACAACAATTAGCTCAGGAAAAATCCAATCAACAAGCAGAATTACAAGTATCCTAGCTCCAACAGGAATTTGAACATATGAGAATACAATGTCAGGCCAACCTAGCAAAAAGAGATGCACGGATACAAGCTATGAAAGACAAGTTTAAGGATAATCCGTAAATCAATGAGTTCATAAAGGAAGAACTTAGTCTTAATTCCCAACTAATGTAGCAGATGGAAGTACTTTGCTAGAAGATCTCGCAAATAAGTCCTTATTACAAAACCAATGATAAGTTAACAAACCAAGTCGTTGACATGAGACTTGAGTATGACGAAATCCATAAAAGGATTTCTGACTTTATCACATGGAAAGAATCAGAGGATGGGAGAAAGGCTAACCTACCAAAGCTGGAAGAATCTCATAAAGACATCTTGTTCATATATTAGGATTCTCGGTTGAAACAAGCAGAAATGGCAACAATGATAGCAGTGACAACAACAAACAACATAATAGAAGGCATCAATGAAAATATTCATGGCACCAATTTGGTTAAAGAAATTATACTGGGATTTCTTTCAAATGTCAAACAGTTAGAGAAGTAGTGGAGACAAGTAGCACATGAAAAGGAGGAGGCAATCAGACAGGTAAGTAGTCTGAATTGGGAAGCATACTAGCAGTTTTTAGTGAAACCACATAGCCAGTGGATGACCTTGAGGTGTTTAACAACCTCAACACAAAATATGGTGCTAGCACTAACATACGCTATATTTGTGGGGCAGTTAAAATTTGTGATCGACCAACCAACCCAGCTCAAGCCAATGATTGAAATTTGCAATCTTAGAGATCAAGTCCAAAGGAGTTAGTCATTTAATTTATTTTTATTTTAGTTTTATTTTTTGCATATTCTGAGGAAGGTCATTTAAACCTCCTCATCTATTTTTGTAATAATCTATTTTAGGACCTATAGTTTAGTATTTAATCCCCTCTCATGCATTTAAAGAGGGGTCTAGAAATTTTATCAGAAACATTCTTCGAAAAATTGCACTTCTGTACTTTTGAGGAGATTCTGATGGAATGAATGGAACATGATCTATTTTGTTTCAAATATCTAGCATGCTCTACTGAAATGCACTTTTGTACTCTTAGAATGTGTTGGTTTGATTGAGATTGGGTTAATATTGTTGAAACACATAAGAAAGAATCGTCATATATGGTACTTTTATCTTATGATATTGTTTCATTTATGTATCGAGAAATACTTCTTCTTTAAATTGGTTTATGTGTGAAAGTCTGAATTATCGTTTAGCATTATTGCACTTTTCTGTGATGTTAGATTTGAATCTATTCTGCATACATGAATGATTTTGTATGCTATATATCTTTCTCAATCGCTTTGTCTAACTATTTATCCAAAACGATTACTATTAAACGATTTCACTTCTTATTGCAGCTGAATGATCTTTATTACCAATTGTTGTAGGACATCATTGTAGATCACATATTGTATTTAATTCTTGGCGATACTTATAGCCCAATAGTGTTAAACTAGGATATATGCATGCGTTTATTAGTTAGATTAGATTACACTTAGCTTATTCATTTTCCTGTTACATCATATATCACCCCACCAACACCATCAAAATCTTTTCTAGCAAATTAGTCCCATTATCCCTAGTCGAAGCCACTACATCAAACGGAAAAGGATTTGTTAACCAAGTTTCAGACCGGGTGGTTTTCCCCCATGTTGTCGCAACGATTTTCGAGGCTTCAACATTTTGGCACTAGAAGGTGGACCTAACTAAGAATGGTGAGTAAATTCAAATGAATAGGCCATTCTAAGAGTAAAACTCCCTCACCATCTCCTCCAACTTGTCGATCGCATTCTAAATCTCCAAATCTTAAGCGAGAAGCTGTAAAGAAACCCTTAGAATCAATTATTGTGATCCCAAAGAAGTCAAATCAATCTTCTTCTATAGAAACTACTGAACTCTAGTCTTTGATCCATAAGCTGCAGGGGATTTCAATATCTCAAGAATAATCTGAGTTATCCCAAGTTAGTGTTTCTTCTCAATTTATCCCCTCTCAAAGATTAACTAGATCACATAGCGAAAAATTTGGGATCCCCCCATTTGACTTCCATCTACCAAATCAAAAGAGAGCTAAGAAGACACAATATGAATCCCATAGTGAGGTTCTCTGATTATCACCTCAAACACCCTCATTCATTCCACCCACTTCATCACAAAATCAACCATCCACCTCACAACTCCAAATTGTGGTTTACATTGGTACTAGAGCACAAGCCTCCTTTACCCAATCAGCTTCAACTACTGGAACATCTTCCTTTGCACATATACCTACAATGGCTCAAAAACCATGGACAAATCCAGGAGTTGTTCAGATGGAAAGACCATTACATCCATTTCTTGCCCATCCAGAAAAGTGGTTATCAAAGTTCAAGCTTGATGATGGCCTACCAATTGAAGAACACATAAACAACTTTATGTTGTCCATAAATCTCAGCGAAGTATTAGAAGAAGATGTTGTTGTAAGATTATTCCCGTATAACTTACAAGGATCAATAGGATCATGGTATTTTTCATTACCATCTGGTTCCATTAATAGTTGGGATGCCTTTCAAGAACAGTTCCTAAACAAGTTTGGAGATGAACAATCAATGAATACTATTATCAATTATCTCTCCAACTTGAAAGCCGAACCTAGAGAACCGAATAAGGACTTCAATTCACATTTTAATAAGTTATTGAATAAAATCCCAACGACATCTAAGCCCTGTGATGAAGTCCAAAATCAATGGTGCATTTATGCTCTTCCCTCAAATACAACTATTTTTATTGGTAGCACTACCAAACCAACTTTGGAAGAAAACATGAAAGAAACCATAGTTGTATAAAAATGCATTTTAGCCTTAGATAAGAAGAATGCATTAGAAGAATGAAAATCCAAGAAACTAACTTTAGGGATGAATCCAAGAAAAAACCACCTAAAGATCCTTTTGATCTTGAAGGTCTACAAAAAGTCCTTAAAACCATTTTCAATGAAATGGTTGATATCAAGAAATAGGTAGCAGAGACTTCCTCAAGGAAACCTTTTAGACCATACAAAAGAAACCCTACCTCTAATCCTAAGCCTCCAAGTACCATATCAAACGCAGAGTCAGATGTGGAGGAAGAAGAAGTCTCAACAACTAAAGAACAAACAGATGATGAAGGGGAATTTGAGTTAAAAGGAATGTGGGATTTTATCCTTCCCAATGAAGAAGCATAAGAAGCATTACCTACCGCAACCAGGAGTAGAAGCCCTGTTGATTTTCCATAAACAAATCCAAAGCAGAAGGCATCAACTCCGGCTACCACAGACAAAGTAGTAGGTAAGAAATCTTCACCTAAATCCACTCAGACCACTCCTTAAACAAATTCTTCACCTTCAGCTAAAACCCTACTAGTCTCTGATGAAATGGAATACAACATCTTTGAAGATATGAAAAAGACTAGGGAAAAGATCAGATTCCATGAGCTTAGAAAGTTAAAACATCAACAAAAGCTATTTCTCAAAGATATAAAAGTAGTATCTACTTCTCCTCTTCCCACTGTTCTAATCTCGCAAGCAGACCAAGAAATGGGAAGGCCTCCTAAAACATCATTAGATAGAATTGGTCCTATTAGAGTCAATATTTCCATACTACCATCAGTGATCAAAACTCCTCTTTTCATATTCATACTAGGGTCTCACTCAGAAATTTTTGTCATTCCACCTAGGTCCTCATTCAAAAATTTACTCACTATTGGTAGCCCTAGTAAAAAATCCTCACTCACTTACACTCCATCTACCTCCATTGACCTTTTCCCATGCCCATTCCCTTCATTTCCCTCTCATATGGTTTTGAGGGAATTTTTCTTGGTTTCACGACCTCCATGGTTAAATCATCAACAAAGCTTGTATCCTCATGTTGTTACACCTTCCTCCATCCTTAATACACCTTCCTAAACACTTCCCATCACTCCTATCCCTCAAAATCATCATTTTTCTACAAACCCTAGTATATTGCTATGCTTTTAACACTTTTCTAGACTAGACTATGCTTTTCCCTTTTGGATCCCTTCTCCTCACTCAATCCTTGAAATCCCAGTTTCCCCTACTTCCTAACCTCCCTATCTACCTCCCAAAATTTTCCTAATAATTTAGAAGCCCCCTATCCTCATTATTTCCCTTCATTCCTATAAATTTCCCAAATCCCCTGTTTTGCCTACACTAAACCCTAATTTCCTCTCAGAGACATATGAGCAGATGAGGCGTAAGGGAGGTAATTTCAGCATGTATGAGGCCATTCCAACTCATAAACGTCATGTCTTTTTTTTTTATCAAGAACTCATTCCAAGGGGCAAATCATTTGCCACGCATAGGGCTTGTTTCTCTTCAAACTATGTTTCAGACCAAACAAAGATGAATTTGTAAAAAAGTGAGAGCTATTTTTACACAGGTGTCATGGTTTGGGAGAAATGTCAAAAATTCAGTTACTACAAGAGAGTGGCTACACTTCTGGAGTAACCTTTGGAAAATCAATTTTTCTCCTAGCTGGAGTCTCCAAATGACTTTCTCGATGAGTCAAATGATAACTAGATAGAAAGAGATTTCTAATGAGATATCATGAGCTCAATTTTGAGTTGAGGAAGACGTCAAAAAGTTCCCTAAAAGAGCACACATTATTTTTTCACCCTCATTCTGCACTTTTTGACCAGTCTTGGGAGAATTCATTTTTGAGGGGATATAATTGATCTTTTTCAGTATTTTATAGGTCCCTTGTGTAGCCAAGAGAACGATATTTCCAATGACCTATCATGGGCTCAATTGTGACTTTGGCAAGGCACTCAAAAGTTGATTTGAATTCGGCACTGCGCATTTGTCCAAGAGAGCTAAAATCACCTCCTCAGCTCCACCAAAGTGCATTTAATCTCCTACAAGTAAGTAACAGCTAAAGGAATTTTGTTTCTTCCTCCTTGAATAATTCCCAAAGTGTTTTAAAGGTTTAATTGAATATTTGGTGTTTCCTCACATATAAACCCTAGTATCTCCCTAAAAACTACCCTTGCATGCTCAACTCCTAAATCTTAACTCCCCTACACTTTCATACACCCCCTACCTTTCATTCCCTTTCCCTAAACCTTTTTATCCTGAATACCCTCTAAAAATTTGTCCCAAAACCCTAATTCCTAGGTGCTACTACTACCTAGGCTCCCAAACCCCCCATGTTGCAAACAATTTCCCCATCCAAAAAAGTTATCATACTAATACCATGTATCCTCCTCCATTACATACATCCTTTCACCCATCTCCTTCATATTTCCCTTCCCGATTCATATTCCTAAAAAACACATTCCAAACAAACTAAAACCTCCCTAGGGTTTGATCTTTAAACACCATAGCAAAAGAGGAATACAAACCATACATTGAGGAAGACAAAACAGATAGAGAAGAAACAGGTGCCAAGAAGAAGGCGAAGGACTAGAAGCCTAAAAAGAGCATTAGAGCTAGAAAAATAGAAAGAGGTTGAACTAGCTAAAGAGCTCACTCTAAATGAACAATTTTCTGTAATGATCAATGTGAACTGAGAGCATTGGCTTGAGAGGGTGAACAACCATCCTGAAAAGCTCCTAGACAAGGCCAAAAGAGACAATGACACTTAGATAAGGATGGCAAAGCATTATTGTTGAAGAAACCAAATAGCAAGGGCAAAGCTTAATGCTACTAAGGCAAAAATTGAACCCCTAACTCGCCAAGAAGAGAAGAAGAAGCTTGATATACTTGCAGAGGCTTCACTTCATGCCTAGCCACACCAAACATCAGCTCCTTGACCAATTTTTAAGAATCTCGGCTCATTTTTTTAGTATTGTCTTTTCTGTGTTTTTTGAGGAAATTTCTTATCAGCTGCTTGGTCAAACATGCAATGCCCTAGGTGTTGCGCACTTTTTTGGAACATGTTTTGGAGGAATGGAATCCACTGGTGGATTCATAAGGACCAAGAAATCTATGTAAACCATGTTTCTAGCCTTGGAATGCAAAACTGGCTGGTGAAAAAGGAAAAAAACTACCTAAAAATCATGTTTCTACCTCATTTATGGACTAGGCATTGCCCGTTGAGTAATCTTGGGAGAATAGAGTTTTGGAGAGCCGAATCAAGCCCATTTTGAAAACCAATGGAAGTTTTGGAAACTAGACAGGATACACTTTCCAATGAGCTATCCTGGGCTTAATTTGTATACAGGAAAGGCAAGAAAAAGTGGTTATGAAGATGGCATTATGCATTTGACACTCGCACTGCGCGTTTGACAGTTGGCCCAATGTTTCACTATTTCTCTCCAAATTTGATTTTTACCTATGGGAAAACAATGTTTTACTGATGTAATTGATGTGGTTGATGTATTTATTATGTTTTTACTATTACCTAGGGTAAGTACATTAGCTAAATGGCCTTCGTGAGATGTAATGAATCAGTCCACTTAAGTTAGGGATGAGTCACTTTGACCACCCTACACTCTAGCTATCAGTTCAGTTTTTGTTGTAACTACTCCTCCTCTCATTGCTTCGACCCCTGAGGCTAGGATGAGTTGATTTGAGACCTATATCATGTAATTTCTTATTCATTCTATAGGTTGGACTCCATTGGATGTTGTACTAGTGTTTCAGACTTTGGTATGGAATATATTGGATGAGTTGCAGCTATTTTAGTGGGATTCCTATGGCATGGTATTTTGATATTGTTTCTTTTTCAGTTACATGTGTGTGAATGTTTTGTATCTTACATGATCCATCTCACTTCTAAATATGTTTGATTTTCAAGGTGTGATAAGGAGAATACATCTTTTATGCTCTGTCTTGGGAAAATCGCCTTAATTTGTTTTATTTCTTTAGTTTAAAAAGAATTCATGATGTTCATGCTCTTTTTAGCATCTCACCAGTCTATACCATTACATCACTATACTAAAAAGTGTTAAAGTAACTTGCCTACCTTACCCCATTAGATGTTTGTAATCCTGACTCTCTTTTGCCCTAACCTTGTTCACTCTCTGACCTAATTCACTCATCCAGTGACTACCCCAATCAAATCAAACCAAACAACCCCCTGAGCTACTATATCTAGCCTAAAACCCTAATCTATCCAGCCCTCTTGGCTATGATCCTTTTGGAGAGAGCCCTCTCCAACTTGGTAGGGATAGCTACCAAGTCAAAAGGTTGGTCTGTGGTTACCTCAACTGGATTCTTCTTCAACCTTGGAGATCCAGAGGAGTGATAACAGGTCCTATTGATATTGCTCTAATAGGGGGAAGATCCAAATCACATACTCCTCCATTTATTTTGACTTTTGAAGTTTAAAAAAAAAAACTACAAAATTTTTTAGTGGATTTTGGAGCTTCATCCAACATTCTACCAAGAACAGTCTGTGTGAAATTAAATGTGGAGCCCCAAAATTCCGTTGTTCACATTGTGTAGTTAGACTGATCCCAAATCGAAGTTATAGGAAAACTCAATCAAGTCACTATTAGACTCTCATCAAACCCGAAAGTATGTCAAGTCATTTACATCCTTGTGGCTGATATCCCCGAATTCTATGGCCTAATCCTTAGCAGAGACTGGTCAGAAAAGCTTCATGGCTATTTAGCAACGGATTGGTCCCACATGTGGCTTCCTTATGATGGTAAGCTGAATCAAATAATGATTGACCGAGAGAAACATCAAAAGTATATTGTCACAGAATTAGAGGGGGAAAACAAACCAGCCGCATAAAAGAACAATATCATCGAAAACTACTGAGTTGATTCATTTCTAGGAAATTTTAATGCAAATACTTCACCCTTCTTGGAAAATTTTGTTATATCACAAGTTGAAAATTATTCTCAAACAATTGCTTCCAAGTGTATAAATTGTGTAGATAAATTGGAAATTTGATGGATCTAAATCTAATGATGGAGCTGGAGAAGGATGCATATTAGTTAGCCCAGAACGGGAAAAAATCTGTTAGCATGCAGACTTGAATTTGAATGCACAAACAATGCTGCCAAATACGAAGCTTTGGTTCAAGGTCTGTATAAAGCTATCGGCCTTGATACCAAATATCTTTAAGTATTTGGAGATTCAGAAATTATGATTAAATAGGTAATAAATAATATACACTTTCTGTCCATACATTTAAAATATTATCAATCGTTAGTCGAGGACCTCACTTCTCATTTTATAGCGTTCAATATTTCCCCTATCCCAAGACTCCAAAATGCAAGTGATGATATTTTGGCTAATGTTGCATCTAAGCTCATTCCACCAGGATATTATAGCCCTGATTGCTTTTCTATTGAGTTGATTTTTAGGCATTTTATTCCCAACAATATCACCAATTGGTGAGTCTTTAAAAGTTATCTCGATATCATAAGTTTTCTAACATATTAGGCTCCTATGACGACCATATAATAGATGAAGATCAACATGACAACCAACTTAAGAAAGAAACAACAATAAATTCTATACCTAAATCATTTGTTAAGCTGGAAGATTTATATGATGTCGAGGACATATTCAAAAAACCCACTAACTCAAAGCTTCAAAGTTCAACTTTGAGGTTTGAATTATTTAATCTTAGAACTGGCCTTAAACCTCAAAAGATCAATCTAGGACTTGGTCTTGCACGAGATGAAAAATCAGCCTTCATTCATTTGTTGAAGAAATACAAGAATGTCTTTGCATGGAACTATGAAGACCTTAATACATATCACACTTCCATCATTCAACATACCATTCCCATGATATCTGATGAAAAACCTCTGCAACAAAAGATGAGAATGATCCACTTGAATTTACAAATCAGATCAAATGTGAATTGAATAAGATACTCAAAGCTAAAATAATCCTTCCTATCAGGCACTCAAGGTGGGTTTCAAACCTTATTCGAGTCAGAAAGAAGAATGGTGATATTCGAATATGTATAGACTTTCACAATCTCAAAAAAGCTTGTCAAAAGGACAACTTCCCATTACGCCCTATGGAACAAATATTGCAATCAGTGTTGCGAGTGAGATCACCCTAGCGTCTTGGGTTGAAAATCCAAATACAGTGGATGGCAAACAAAAGGAAGAAATGCTCAAGAAAACAACCTAAATGCTTATTCTACTGAACTATGCAAGAGTGTCGTTACCTGGAGGTCCTACATGTCTTTGAAATTTGAAAATTATTCAAATAAAACATATACAGTAGTAGAAACATAAATCATGTTCATGATATTAACTTTAGATAATACAAATGAATGAGCAATTACGCATCAATATAAGATTCATAAATGAATTACAATATAAATCAATGCATAAACATGTTTAATATTGGGAACTGAACAACATTTCTTTATTGAAGTAAGCTACAAGTAAGGTGGAGAAATACGACCTAAGTCTTTCTCTAGCTCCAAGCGAAACTGTCCTCTAGATCTATCCTTTCCTGGCCTCATCAATCTTCCTCCATCACCAACACAAGGATATCTCAAGAAAGATGAAGGATATATCCAACAAGGAAACAAGGGTTTCTTGAAACTTTGGGGAGTGCAAGAGACACAGCGATTTCGTGAGACTAGATCAAGGATAATCTCACTATAGCATCAATATCTCATATCTTCTCCCTTAAAGCCTTCCCATCGAGGCTTATTTATACTTCTCCAAATTAGTTGTTTTTTTTTTTTTTTTTTTTTTTTTTTTTTTTTTTTTTTTTTTTTTTTTTTTTTTTTTTTTTTTTTTTTTTTTTTTTTTTTTTTCAGTTGGGAAATAGTTGGGCCATAAGCTATAGGAGGTGAGTAATAGGTAAAACCTGTGAACTTCACCTGAAATTAAGGAATTTTTATTTAAGTGTTTTAACACATGTATGTGGGTTGGATATATGCTGACCCGCATGTACACGCTTTTATCATAGGGAAAAGCAGTGCATATGGAATAAAATACTATTTTTTAGATTTTGGACCAAGTCTGGAAGGAAGGGGTGCCCTAGGCCATAATTAGAGCATCAAATCTACCAAGAGTGGTAAATGGTGCTATAACAAGTAGTTGTAGGCTCAAAACTAATGTCTTTTTCTTGATGAATTTTCAGGTTATAATCATATTCTAGTACATCCAGATGATCGACTGAAGACTACATTTTGAACCAAATGGGGCACCTATGCCTATCAAAAGATGCCATTTGGTTTAATCAATGTTGGTGCCACATTTCAGAGAGCCATGGACATAGCTTTCAAAGGTTTGGTGAATAAATCAGTGGTAATCTATTTAGATGATATAAATGTGTACTAAAAAAGGTGCAGTGATCATTTGAAGTGTTTAAAACGAATCTTTGAGCATTGTCAGAGGTATGGAATTTCTCTCAATCCCAAGAAATATTTCTTTGCTTAAGTGAAGGAAAGATCCTTGGATTTATTATATCTCAAGAAGGAATTCACATTGAACCTCAGAGGATAAGAGAAATTTATGAAAACCCTTTACCTCATAACAAGAAATCCATGCAATATTTCCTAGGTCAGATAAATTTTGTCAGAACATTTGTCGCTAACTTTTCTCCAATTGTTTTACCTCTCCAATCTATGATTAAGAAAAATTCTCTTTTTAAAAGGGGACATAATGAGCATGAAGCCTTTGTTCTAATTAAACAAGTAATCATAAATGCTCCCTCATTAGTAACCCTGATTTTTTCGAATCATTTCATTTTATATGCCTTTGCTTCCGAGAAAGCATATGTAGCTATATTAACACAGATCGATGATGACAAGGCCAAAGAACCAATTTATTTCCTTAGCTCCAATTTGCAGGGGGCTGAATCAAACTATTCATATGTTGATAAACAAGATTTTGCTATTTTCAAACCAATATAGCATTTCTGACCCTTTCTCCTCAAAACTCACACCAAGGTAGTAGTCCCATTCTCAGCAGTGTGAAATTTATTAATACAAAGAGATGTAGGTGAGAAAAGGGAAAATTGGATAACAACACTACAAGAATATGACATTGAGATCAAACCAGCCAAAATTTTAAAAGGTCATGGTTTTTGCATAATGTTAGCAGGAGCATCCAACTTACCAGCACTACAAGATTCAGGTGATGATATACAAGTATATGAGGTAACCCTCAACAACACTGAATCCAAATATGCTGATATCATTTTTTATTTGAAAAATGGATATGCCCCTACGCAACTAAGTTACAAAAGAAAAAGGGCTTTCAGGTTAAAAGCTAGACAATATCAAATCATCAATAATGTGTTGTTTAGAATAAATTATGATTATGTTTTGCTTAGATGTCTTGAAAAATATGATGCAGAAAAGGTTTTGCAGGAACTCCATGATGGACTAGTTGGTTGACATTTTGGAGGGGACACAACTGCACATAAAATCTTGCATGTTGGTTATTATTAGCCAACCTTATTCAAAGATGCACATGAATATGTAATGAAATGTAAAATTTGTCAAAAAACTACTGGGAGATAGAGGAAACCTTCATTGCCATTACATTCGGCCAACATTGAACAACCATTTGAACAATGGGGACTAGAGATAATAGGTGAGATTGTTCCTCACTCCTCAAAGCAGCATAAATATATCCTTACAGCAACTGATTACTTCAAAAAATGGGTGGAAGCAATTCCACTTAAGGTATCTAATTCTGATAACACCATTGAACTTATTGACCAATTTATTATTACTAGATTTGGTCTACCATCTACCCTCATGTTTGACAATGCATCTTATTTTATAGGCAATGCTATGACAGAATTTTCTCTTAAAAGAGGCTTTAAACTTAAATACTCTGCTAACTATTATCCTCATGGAAATGGCTTGGTCGAATCTAAAAACAAAAATCTCATAAGAATCATCAAACAAATCATTGATCAAAGTCAGAAAAATTGGCACAAATATTTAACATTTGCTCTATGGGGAGCTCAAAGAACATAAAAAGCCTCAATAGGCACTTCTTCTTTTAATTTGGTCTATGGGAACGAAGCTATCCTCCCTACAAATGTGGCCATTCCCTCTATATCCCTGGTTAAATTTATTGAAGAAACCCCTTCCTCTTCTATGCAAGTAAGACAATCAGAAATCCGTAATCTCGAACAAGAAAGGGAAAAGGCCAAAATCACAGATGTACATCGTCAACAGTTATTCAAATCTTCATTTGATGTGAATTTTGTAAGTTTGAAATCCTTTCAGCTCGAAGATCTAGTATTGAAATGGGATAAAGCACATGAGGAAAAAGGTAAGCATACCAAATTTTAAAGAATGTGGCTTGGCCCATTTCAGATTGTGGAAGAAATAGGCCCAACAACTTTTTTATTGCAAGATTTATTAGGCAAGAGAGATTCTTTGCCTGTTAATGGGCAAATACTAAAAAAATATTTTTCATAGAAGATAATCTCTTCTATTCCTTGTATACTATTGCTTTTATTTTTTAAGAAAATAAAAAATTGAGTAGCATTTACTTTTGGCCTTTACAATGATAATCTCTTTTTATTTTGACTTTTCACTTGTATAAGTAGAGATTGCTGAGAAGATGATTTTTGCATTTGAAACATAAGCCAAGTTCTATTTCTCTGAAATTGCTTGTCCTTTACTAAAATTACTTGTTCTTTGATAAACTTCAACTTTGTAAAGAAACCTTTGTGCTATCGTCAATTAAGAAAAGTATCCATAACAAAACAAGGACTCTCTACAAAGAAGCATCTTTAATTCTATAATTGTCATCAAGAAACTCCTAAGTAGTCAATGATTCTCCACATCTAGTAAGCTTTCACTTTTTAGAGTGTAATTCTAAAATATGCTTAAAACCTAAAGGATAAGAGGTCTCATCAAGAGCCGACTTACCATGATCATAGGGAAGTAACAAGCTGACATTACCAATATTGTGTATCAAAATAGGGTAATGGCTTGAGATTATGTTAATAAAAAGACAAGGGGTCTCATTACGAGCCATCTTGTTTAGTTAAATTTACAACCAGTGAATGGCATTGTCCATTTTGGCCATCAAACCAAGACAATGACCTTTAAGAAGAAAATGAAAATTGTATTAAAAAGGAATTATTTAGAAAAGAATGAGGAAGAAAGTAAGTATATGAATCTGAATTTATCTTTACAAATTGCACTCTTACCTAGATGGGATATTGAATCATTGTTGGTTAAAAGGTAACCCTGTCGAGGCTATGGCTGCCTACTAGTAGTAGAAGCTCTACATATGAAAACTGAGTACATCTAAAAGCCTATTTGCAAGAGCCCCCTTTTTTTTATCTTTAAAACCAAGTATTGACTGATGTAGACAAAACAATTTTCATATTGAAGAGGATAATCAAATGGATGAGAGTTAGGTAGATTTTATTTTTATTATTCATAGAAATGTTACTTATCTTATATTTCATGTATTTTTATTTTCTAAACTAACTTTATTTTGGAAGTTTTTAGAAATTTCGAAAAACTATCAGAGATAACTGGTTCTTCAAGCGAATCACCAATTGTTGTGATATTCAACAACCCCCCATTTATTGATGTAATAACTAATATTCTATTAATCAATGGGGACCCTTGATAAAATCCCTCAAAAATAAATTTATCACTTAGACACTTTCTTTTAAGCTTTTTAGGAATAAAGCAAGATATCAAGTCAAAACCCATTGAAAACTAGCAATTCTTGCCTTTTCGCATACCGCTTGACTAAGTGTGTCAAAAGCTTTGTTAAGAAGCAAAACCCATGAATTTCGATCAAGAGGATCACCGCCCCTAACTTAAATATCATTGGTCTTTTCACTTAAAATATAATACCTATGAAATTTCCTATTTGATAAAGCCCATATCGCAATCACACATCGGCACTCATAAAGGGCGCAAACCCACAAACATTTTGAAATGTACGAAATGTGGTATTGTGATAGGACAAGTCAATCTTAGCACATCGCATCAAGATACTTAAAAAGGACTAAATCTTACGAACCGTGTGATCTTGCAAAATGCGATAGAAGCCTGGACCTGATAGAAGCCAATGTCATAAATGGTACTTAAGTCTGCCACGTAATGAAAAGTGCTTTATAAGGTTATTACTCTTTCAAACAAGCTACGATCTAAGTAAAAAATAATATATTTCTTATCTCACATATCACACCCCTAAGAATCTAAAAGAACTTTGAGAAAGCACACAATCAAATATGCGATAATGTAATTTGCGATATTGCATCACAATCGCAAAGTCGAAATTATTGCAACTTAAGTTCACCACCTTAAAAGTTTTCCTTCCCATTTTGCAATGCAGTACATACATGAGCAATAAAGGTAGCGATGAGGAACCATTAGTGGCTATTTAATATAGGTTAATGGAATTTATATTAAAAAGAGGCTTGACGTGAGATGATAAATTTTCATCTGCATTTGATTAAAACTCCTTTCTTGTCACCTTTTCAGGTTATCTGGAACATTCATTCTCATTGTCATTCTTACTTGTGTTTATCTGATAATTTCCGTTTTTCTCCATTTCAGGAAAAATCTGCAGGGAGCATTGTTTGAAATAATGGGAAAGAAGGGAAAGGCAGTTGCATTTGAGAAATCAGAAATGATTCCTCTTTTCTCTGATACTATGTGTAGCAGAGATAGAGGAACTATGACTTTGGAGGCCAAGTACAACTTGTTATAAGAAGAGCACCTAAGGACATTGGAAACAAAGGCCACGATAGATTCCCATGAGTCATCTAATGCCTCCTACTTCAAGATGGCATGCTCTTTCCTGAATCGCATAACTGTATGACCAAAGATAGTCCCATATACAGACATGGTCAATTGGGTAATTGACGAGGTAGACATTGTAGACCAAACATTTAGGAATCACAGGCAAGAGGTCATGAGGTCCTTTTTAGCGGACAACTAACGACACATGTACCAGTTACAAGAGCCACAAAAGCTCTACAACAAACAATTCCTTGAGCAATTTTCCAAGGAAGATGAAGATCGGGCAGACATCATGCAAACCTGGACAGCAAACGAAGGCAAGCTCAAACGGGATAAAACGGGTATGTACTCTATGACATCCATTTCTTTCCCTCCTAGTTTTGCAGTAGCAATGCTATGTAGATTTTTCGGTAAACCTGATGGCACCAAGTTTTCCCCGAAATGGCTCCCATTGATAGATGCAGTAGTGAATGCAACAATAATGAACTAGGCTCAAATTCTATTAGACAATTTGGCTAAGGCTATTATAGAATATAGAAGGAAGATAATTTTTTCTCTAAGAGTGTTCCTCCCCTTTTCATGAGTGCTTTTGTAATGGATGCAATCTATTTTAGTTATAAATTTCCCAATATGGGTTGGAAGTGGATTTTACAGGACCCGCTTCCCATCCATATGTACCATAAGATTTTGTGGGAATCTCAATTTCACCCCCACCCCTAGGTTTTATAAAGAGGATGAGATAGATATCTTGCTAGTAGCCAGATGGTTTGGGGAAGAAACATTTACCTACATCAGAGTATTTGGGATCATCGCTTCACCACATGTTCTCCCATATTACTTCCCCAACAAATTAGTGGCCAAATAAATAGCCTACCAAACAACAGGGGTAGGTGGATTAAGTAGAGGATTGAAAGATCAGAAGAAGACTATTTGTCCTACATTCCCATTACAATGTGGTGCATTTGTGCTACATGATTTTTGACATGCATGCAAAGAAGCAGAGATTATTAAATCTATGAAATTAGCTACACTTCCAGGAAGGCAGTATGACCCAAACAACATTGTTAATAATTTTACTACTATGGTAAAAGTAAATTCATTCACCCATAACGGGGACGCCTTTGATGATCTCTTCTTTCAGGCAGAAACATATTCACAAGTGTTTCATTTGGCATCAACACTTTTAACCCCAGATGATCTTAGGGATTTCCATGTGTATATGGAAAAAATATTATTGAAGGTCCCATTGGACCTATTGCAGATAGAATCAATAAGGGAGTCAACTCCTAGTGTAATCTTGGAGGATAGCTCCAAAGGAAACTATGAAGAAGAAATCCAAGAGAGATCTATGCATGAGTCAGAGAACTCATAGCAACCGTCTCAAAATGGAGGAGGACATACAAATAATGAGTCCAAAAAGGACATAGTGGAACTACAGAGGAAACAACCGAGCGAATTTCAGTAAATAAACAAGTATAAATTGTCTCTACATCAACTCAGTCAGGAAAGAGCCCAATTATTGACTTGGAACAAGAATGGGAATAGTCCAACAAGAAGCTTCACACATATTTAAACCTTGAGAAAACATCTAAGATACAAACTCCTAACCAAACCCAACACAATTCAAATCTGGAAATGACAGGGGAAGGAGCTACATGCATTCACGACATTGAAATCATTCCTGTTACTCCTACTCCAGAAATTATTTTGAGAGTTGAAGAAATACTTCCACTAGATGTATTTTACAGTCCTACCCACAAAGTTGTAGTCAGGAGACAGAGGAAGAAAATAAAGTTAGATGTTGTAATTGTTAGAATTTCTGAAAATGAACCAATGGACATTGTTTGGAAGGACTCGCCCATGGACCAATCTGAAAATCTCAAAAACTTGTCGCAATATGTAGGAGCCTATGCCGCAACAACCATTGAAAAAGTGACAAAGGTCCAAATGCTGCATAAGGAAAAGGAACAAAGAAATCTGTTGTTAGAAAAACAATTAGCTCAGGAAAAATCTAATCAACAAGTAGAATTACAAGTAGCATAGCTCTAGCAAGAATTTGAAAAAATGAGAATACAACATCAGGCCAGCCTAGCAGAAAGAGATGCATGGATACAAGCTATGGCATATAAGTTTAAGGATAATCTACAAATCTATGAGTTCATAAAGGAAGCACTCAGTCTTAATTCCCAACTAATGCATCAGAAGGAAGTACTTTGTGAGAAGATATCGCAAATAAGTGCTTAATATGAAACCAGTGATAAGTTAACAAACCAAGTCGTTGACATGAGACCTGAGTATGACAAAATCCATAAAAGGATTTCTGACTTTATCACATGGCAAGAATCAAAGGATGGGAGAAAGGATGACCTACCAAAGCTCAAAGAATCTCATAAAGACATCTTGTTCACAAATTGGGATTCTTGGTTGAAACAAGTGGAAAGGGAAACAACGGTAGCATCGACGGTAGTAAATAGCATAATAGAAGCCGTCAATGAAAATATTCATGGTGCCAATCAGGTTAAAGAATGTATACTAGGATTTCTTCCAAATGTCAAATAGTTAGAGCAGCAGTGGAGACAGAGAGTGTAGGAAAAGGAGGAGGCAATCAGACAGGTAAGCAGGCTGAATTGGGAAGCATACTAGAAGTTTTAAGTGAAACCACATATCCAATGGATGACCTTGAGGTGCTTAACAACCTCAACACAAAATATGGTGCCAACACTAATAGACACTCTATTTGTGAGGAAGTTAAAATCTGCGATCAGCTAACCAACCCAGCTCAAGCCAATGACTGAGATTTGCGATCTTAGAGATCAAGTCCAAAGTAGTTAGTCATTTAATTTGTTTTTCTTTTAGTTTTATCTTTTTTCATATTCTGAGGAAGGTCATTTAAACCTCCTCAACTATTTTTTGTAATAATCTATTTTAGGACCTATAGTTTAGTATTTAAACCTCTCTCATGCATTTAGAGAGGGATCCAGAAATTTTATCAGAAACATTCTTCGAAACATTGCACTTCTGTACTTTTGAGGAGGTTCTGATGGAATGAATGGAACAAGATCTATTTTCTTTCAAATATCTAGGATTCTCTATTGAAATGCACTTTTTTACTCTTAGAATGTGTTGGATTGATTGAGATTGGGTTAATATTGCTGAAACACATGAGCAAGACTCATCATATATGGTACTTTTATCTTATGATCTTGTTTTATTTATGTATCACACAATGATTCTTCTTTAAATTTTTATGTGTGAAAGTTTGAATTATAGTTTAGCATTATTACACTTTTGTATGATGTTAACTTTGACTCTATTCTGAATACATGAACAATTTTATATGCAATATATCTTTCTGAATCGTATTGTCTAACTATTTATCCAAAACGATTTCACTTCTTATTGTAGTTGAAGGATCTTTATTACCAACTGTTGTAGGACATCATTGTAGATCACATATTGTATTTAATTCTTGGGTATATTTATAACCAAATAGTGTTAAACTAGGATATATGCATGCATTTATTAGTTATATTATATTACACTTAGCTTAGTCATTTTCCTGTTACATCATATATCACCCCACCAACACTATCAAAATATTTTCTGGGAAACTGGTCCCATTATCCCTAGTCAGAGCCACTACACAAAACGAAAAAGGAGTTGCTAACCAAGGTCTGACCCAGTGGTTTTCCCCTATGTTGTCAAAATGATTTTCGAGGCTTCAACGGGTACTTATGCCCCTGCTGCTTCAGTTTGAGCTATGTTTTCCCCTTGTTGTCCTGTATTTTCATTCTCAGGATATTCAAAAGATTGATGACCCAATTTGTTACATATGTAACACCAATAGGTAGTCTCTTTTCCTCTTCCTCTACCTCTACCTCCCTGGTAAGGTCTTCCTCCTTTGTTGCCACCTTCTTTCTCTAACTTCCCTTTCTGATTTGAGTTTCCTTCATCACTCTTTTACGGTGGAAGATTTCCTCTTTCATTTGTCTGTCCTTTCCCTTTGAAAAACCCACATCCTCTCCCAGAGATTTTCTTCCTAGCTATATTTTTTCTGCCATCAAGGTGCACTGGTATGCTTCCTTTATTGTCCTTGGAGAAAGTATGTTGATTTCATCTTGGATATCTAGCCTCAAACCATTGATATACCTTGTTCTCTTCTCCGGGGTATCTTCTACATAGCCTGCTCTCAAATTCACCTTGTAAAACTCTTCGGTGTAGTCACTCACTGTCATCATATTTTTTTTAATATTTTGCATCTGTTTGTAAAGAGATATCTGGTAATCTTTTGGAAAGAACTTACTCTTCATATTTTCCACCATTCTATCCCAACTCTTGATCAATGATTTGTCCTTCTTCCTTCTTTCAGCCTGTACATTGATCTATTTTTTATTGCTAGTATTTTTTATGCTAATATCAATTACATATTTTTAAAAATGTACTTGCTTATTGCTTCTTGTACTGTGGTTTCCTTAGTTGTTTGTGTATGTAAACAGGTATATTTCCTTACGTTGAATATGAAATTCATGAACAAAATAGATTCAAAAACAAGTATTGAACAACAAACATTCAAAGTACAACAAACCATCAAAGGGACACTTTAACACAATGTTTTGATGAAGGAGTTCACCCCTCCTGGGTACATCTCCTTGGTCTAGCTTCCATGGCTTGGGCCTTTGTATTAGCTCAATATGGAAACCTGTTATTTTACAAAACTCTATGGCTCCTGATACCTACACTAATGTGTTCAGAATGTCCAAATTAGCCAAGAACACCTCTTCCTGAGCTCAAATTGGTTGAAAATTGCCTTCTCTATGACTCAGATAGTTTTTTCCTTGAAAAATTCCTTTAATTCTCAAATAACTCTAGTTAGAGCCACTACATGTGGAGGCGGGCCTAAAATTAGTGGCACTACCAAACTTACGTCATTTTAAACTCGAGCTTAATTAATGGTTAATCTTGGATTAGTTACCCACTAATCCGCAATCAACGTGATGACCACGAAGTTAGTGCTGACCACAACCATATGTGGTGGTTACCTCATGGTTTTGGAGCTCACCACACTGACCATTTGGTGTAAGATCCTTTGCGTTCACATGCATGAACAATAAATTTTAACGGTTGTTTTAACTTATCCATCGGAGTTAACACTAACTATGACCATTGTTGTGGGTTGGTGTTCACAAGTGAAGGGTTGGCCCTCCTAACCACCCATTCTCACACTGTCATGCTTTAAATATAATCAAAAGACTATATGGTTAAGTGAAAATGGATAGCAGAGGTGGTTAAGGCTTATGGACTATGTGCTAGAGGTTGTGGGTTCGACCCTAACTTCCACAAAAATTTTGTTGAACTGCACTCTACTTAGGCCATTGGAAAGTGCCATGTGGTGCCCTCTAGGCTTGCCACATGGCATTCTTTCATTGGTCCAAAAGTAGACCAATAATGTTGTTCCAACAAACCAATATGAAACCCAATGACATGATGCCACTTGTCCCTCTGTGATTTGTTGTTGACCATCATTGACCCATCATAGTCACTTGCAACATCAACAGTATGGACTGCTGACTATGCAGTGACTGGGCATTTTTTTTTCAAATTTCCCCTATTTAGTAAAGCAATAAAAACATAATACCTTTCTCATACAAACTTGGTTTTTGGAAAAATGAGTTGTGTTAGGTTCCTTTTTTCGAGATGGACACGGTATGCCATGTTTTGAGCCATTATGAGAACTTCGATTTTTGAGCTAAATATTGAGCGCTTGATCATTCCTCCCCACTAAAAGCCTTTGGGAACCCAAAATATACTATCAATTATTCAGCAAGTGAGGGTAGAACTACCTCACCTTATTGATATGAAACCATTTGGCTTGAGAAGGATTTTGTCCCTTGAGTCCCACTCTAAGGTATTCAACATCCCCTCTCTTCGAAGTCCTGATTCTTCAGTCAAGTATGAGATATTGCTGAAGCTCATCTAGGTATTCTCATGAGAAATAATCTATTGATGGTAGTTGAACATGCTCTAATTGATCATCAATCAAAGGAGGCTCAAATAATCTCAAATTCTTAACATTAACAACAGAGTATATTTGCATATAAGGAAGCAAATCAAGCTTAAATGCATTGTTACCAATCTTTTCCAGAACTTTAAAAGGACCATAACGGATTGGCTTAAGATTTTTACTTTCCCGTTGAAGTATATCTTTGCTAATATATAACCAAACTTCATCACCAACTTGAAATTTGTGATCAACTTAGTGTTTTTCATGCCTTACCTTGTAGCTTCTTTGACTTTTCTCAAGCTATTCATGCATTGTATGATGTATCAACAAAATTTTCTCTATGAACTTCCTTGTCTTATCGATGTCACTGTGACCATCGATGGTGACATCTTTCTCAAAGATGAAGTCCAATGGTGATCTTGGCAAGTACCCATAACATGCCTCAAATGGTGATGTGTTTGTGGAAGAATGTTTTGCCCTGTTGTATGCATGTTGTATGTAATGCAACTGTTCATCCCACAACATGGGATGTTTGCTGCAATATCCTCTAAGAATATGAATAACTTTTTTGTTGACCAACTCATTTTGTCCATCTGTTTGTGGATGAAAGGTTGTACTCTTCTTCAACTTTGTGTCCATCATGCCCCACAAATTTGACCAAAAATTCCCTACAGATCGAGAATCTCGATCACTTACAATAGAAGTAGGAAGACCAAAATGAACCCAACTTTTTTGGAAGAAAATATGAGTTTGTTCAGGTGTAATTTTTATTTTTAAATGGTGTTAATATGCACATCTTGCTGAAGCTGTCTACAACTACATACAGGTAATCATGACCTTTCCTTGACAATGGAATACCTCCTACAAAATCAATTGAGATACTCTCCCATGGATGTCAAGCTACCGGAAGTGGAATGTAAAAACCAAGTTTCCTATTGTTAGGCTTACATATAGCACATTGAGAACATCCTCTTATGAAACGAGAAACGTTATCCAACATGGGTGGCCAATAACAATACCTTTGAAGATTCACTATTTTCTTGCCTACACCAAAGTGTCCAACAATCAATGAAGTTCATGCCTCCCTTGTGATACTATTTCTTTCTCCATGTGGAATACACAACTTGCCCAAGTGATAGAACAAACTATTATGTACATGATAATCCAACTCTTCAATTTGATTTCCTTGACTCAATCTTGCATATATTTCTTGAAAATAATTATCATTTGCATATTATTCTATGTAACTTTCACGCAAAATAGAATTATTCTTGAGTATAATAGATGAATAAAAAATAGGCCTTGAAAGCATATCAACTACCTTATTGTAGATTCCATTTTTATACCTGATAACAAAATGAAATTGTTGTAGAAAACCCATCCATTTGAAATGTCATGACTACTGCAACTTTGACTGTGACTATAAATACTGCAACAGTTAATGGTCAGTATGGATGATGGTCTCCTTCGCCATCAAATAGTGTTTCCATTTCTTAACACTTTGTACCGATGCATAAAGTTCTTTGTCATAGGTGGGATAGTTAGTTACAGCTCCATTAAATATTTCAGAATGAAATGAAATGGGCTTACCATGCTACAATAGAACTGCTCCCATGGCATAATCGCTTGCATCTGTTTGAATCTCAAATGCCTGTATGATCTGGATTTAAACTAGAACGCAACAAATTACAGAGATACCCATAAACACATAGATGCAATGGAAATAATACTTCATTTCATTAATGTAAAATACTGAATTATGCTTACAAACAGCAATGGAAATAAACTAGCTAGGGCGATGGTAGCTTATCTCTGAGAATAGATGTGGCAGCTACATGCCTCTAAACTGTGTTACAATGAGGCTCAAAGGCCTATTTATTGTTGAGAAACAATGGAAAACCTTGAACATCCAACAACCTAACCGTAGAAGATGATACGCCAAACTATGGGCACCGTTTGGGTAAATTGGTACATCAACTTCCCGGGGTCGTAACTTTGGCATATGATCTTCGTTTGACGCATACAATATCTCTTTAGAGAGATCTATCCGTGAACTACAACTTTGGGAAGAGAAATATTAGTCCATGGACCCATGTTTCTCCCAGTTTTCTCGAAAAATGTCGTTTAGGGCCTCAAAATGGCTCCAGAAGTTCAGGACCCAAAAAACTGATAAAAATAGTAAATTATGCTACAATTAAGGAAACTGAAAAGCTGAAAGGAACAATGGTGGGGGTCCAAGTGGATTTGGTGGGTGGCCATCGATATGCACCTGGATCATTCCTCTCCCCTTAGGAAGAAATGGTCCCCATTGCATTGAGTTCCCCCATTAGATGAGAAAACTTATGCTAAACTTGGTCCCTGGTGAGCCACTCGCCCTGGTGAAGGCGTTGGCCTACTTTGACAACTTGATATAGTTGGATATTTTGTTGGTGAGTGTGCTTGATCTGTATGTCCATGATTCGATCAGTTGCAGCCTGTTCCATGCAATTTGGATTTAACTCTGTGGGTGTGAGTTGTTCTGCAATGTTGGATGTGTCTAGTAATCATGGAAAGTATGGCCAAAGGTGGTCCACGTTGAACACTGGGTGCATGCTAAGGAATTGGGGAATGCTAAGCTCAAATGCACTGTATCCCATAGCCTTGGTAATGGTGTAAGGGCCATATTGAAGTGGTCTGAGTTTCTGATAGGCTCCGGTAAGGCATTCCTTTTGTAAATGCAACCAAACTTTGTTACCCACCTCAAACTTGTGTGGCACCCGATGTTGATCATGTCATTGCTTGTACTTGGCATTTGATTTCTCCAGAATTTCATGGACCTACTGGTGAACATGTTGAATGTGCTCAATGAATTTGTTTGCCTTATCTATTTCGGATTCGACATGAGCCGAATCTGTGTGAGTAGTTGCAAATGGCATGGCCACATCAATGGGACATAGTGGCTGGAATCCCAAGCCCACTTGAAAAAGGTTGTGGCTAGTCGAGCTGTGGAGAGCCCGATTGTAGCTGTGTTGTACATAGGGGAGTCTCTCGTCCCATGTGCGTGGATGCTTTGAGTTGTACATGCACAGAATGTGTATAATCATCCTATTGGCAATGTCTATCTGGCCATCAGTTTGAGGATGGAAGGTTGTGGACTTAGTGAGTTTGGTGTTCAGCATCGACCAAAGACTTGACCAAAATGTACTGAGGAACCTGTTGTCCCGATTTGAGATGATAGACTTTGGGATTCCAAAGTGTACCCACACTTGTTCAAAGAAAAGTTTAGTAGTCACTTCTTCTGTGATATTCTTCTTGTAGGCCATCATAATGGCCATCTTTGAGAACCTGTTGACGACCACAAAAACACAGTCGTTTCCATGCTTAGTGGAAGGAAGGCTTGACATGTAATCCATGGAGAGGGATTCCCATGGTCAACTAGGGGTAGGCAGCGGGGCATAGAGGCCTTGCTTCTTGACGGTTGGTTTCGAAATGGCACAGGCAGTGCATGATCTGATGTACGTTTCGACATCCTGTCGAAGATTTGGCCAATAGAAATACTTTTGTAGTACTGCCACCATTTTCTCAACCCCGAAATGCCCAACAGCCCAACTGTAGTGCGGTTCCCAAATCATCTTGGCACGCTCGCTTGAAGGAACACAAAGGTGACCTAGGTGGCATAACAAGGCATCATAGAGGTGAAAATCTGGAGCATGCTGATCCACCAAGAGTGTCTGGTATGTGTGGTCGAATTCTGGGTCACTTTTGTAGAGAAGTAGCCAATCAGAAGTCTCGTGCCAAAAAGAGTTGAGCACGGTGGTTAACGCCATGATCGATGGTCGACTCAGGCAATCTGCAACATTATTGGTGCTGCCCTTCTTATACTTGATATTCAAATGAAACTGTTGCAGGTATGTGGACCACTTCTAATGGCGATCATTCTGCAATTTCCTTTGGGTCTATATGAACTGGAGGGGTTGGTGGTCTATGTGGATGACTGTTTCCTTCCCCAAAATGTAATATTTCCATTGTTGGTAGGCCTACACAATGAAATACATCTATTTGTCATAAGTGGGATACCTCTGAACTGTGTCAGAAAGTGTTTCACTGTGATATGCCATTGGATGCCCGTGTTGAGTAAGGATTGCCCAATAGCATAGTCAGAGGCATCTGTCTCGACCTCAAATGGTTGTTGCAAGTTTGGCGATGCGAGCACCGGTGCCGAGCAGAGGCGATATTTCAATTCTATGAATGTCTTCTATTCAAATTCAGACCAAAAGAATTTTGCTTTCACTCCTCCCTTGGTGACTTGACTCAAGGGCCAAGTGATATGAGAAAATCCCAACACAAACCTGCGGTAGAAGTTGGCAAGACCTAGAAAGATGCAGAGCTTTGTTAGAGTGGTTGGAGATGCCAATCCCGAATGACTTGGATCTTGGCTGGATCCACATGCACCCCCTATTCATCAATAATGTATCCCAGATACTAAACCTGGGTCATTCCAAAAGTGCATTTCTCCAAATTGGCACATAACTTGCGTTGCCGCACTATTTGGAGAACCTGTCGGATGTGGTGGAGGTGTTCTTCCCAACTCTGGCTCAAGATCAGGATGTCATCCAAGTATACCACTACAAATGAGTTGATGAATGGTTGCAAGATGTCATCCATTAGCCTCATTAAGGTTGCAGGAGCATTCATCAATCTAAAAGGCATAACCAACCATCCAAAAAGGCCCTCCTTGGCTTTGAAGGCAGTCTTCCACACATCGGAGGGTTCGATTGGTACTTGGTGATATCCTGACTTTAGATCGATCTTACTGAAATATTTTGCCCCCTTCAATTGGTCTAGGAGGTCATCAATCCGTGGGATCGGGTACCTATTACGGATAGTGAACTTGTTCAGCACCCGATAGTCAGTACAGAGTCTCCAAGTCCCATCCTTTTTCTGTACCAACATGATCAGGCTCCCATAGGGCGATGAACTCAGATGGATGTGACCTTTTTGTAGCAACTCCTGAATCTACCTCTTGATTTCATCATTCTCTAGAACGGAGCGCCGATAGATTGGTCCATTGGGCAATGACACACCTGGGATCAGATCGATGGAATGCTTGACCTAAAAGTGCAGAGGAACCCCTATGTGGGAGGTGAAGATGTCCTCGTACTCTTCCATGACCTTTTCCAGCTATAGTTGTCATGCAGAGGGGCCCTATCTAGAGGTCGTGGCCACCATCTTCTTATTCCTTGAGGGCATATCATTAGGAAAACAAATTTCCCGGTTTTGGAAATGAGCTTACTGCATTGTTTTGTAGTAACCAAAGAGATGGCAGTAGGTGGTGCTACCTTCGGCATCCTGTACAACTTATTTCCCAAAGTAATAATAACAACACAGGGCCTTCATTCATACACATATTGTCGTTTCCACAGTTGGCATTATGATGTATGTGTTGTACTTGATGGAAACCCACTTGTAGTAGAACAACTCACTTGTGTATGGTAACTATATGAATCTACAGAAGAAATATTAGATGTGACAGAATGCATGGCAGTTGTGTTTATAGATGTGAGAAAATGCAGGAATCAGTTCAGAAGCAATGTGCAAGGGCAACACTCTCAGATGACAGTTCACAGTGCAACAGGTTAACAACAAAGATTTATAGATCAGAATACAAAGAATGAAGAAAGAAAGGTATACACAGGTTTACCTTGACCAAGTTGCGTATACAAGCGGGTTAATAGACTAGAAGAAGCGTATACGTACACATGCACTTTCACAAAAAGAAAGGCGCGTATATCTTGGAAAACTAAGTTTTGGTCTAAGGTATTTGGTCCATGATATTTTGATCCATGGTATTGGTCCAAGATATATGGTCCGAGGTATTTGGTCCAAGGTATTGGTCCTAAGTGGTTTTGGTACATGGTATTGAAAAGGCCTAAAACTATATAAGGAAGGGAAGATCATTAGGCCAAAATATGCAAGTCTTGAATATCTGATGAAATGTGAGATTTAGTATGCAGGTTATGGGTTTATGATGCTTTCCTTGATCTGAACCAAGGAGGATTCTCAGTGGTTGATTGAGGAAAAGATCTAATGATGGATCAGGAACTTAAGGCTTGGAGTGAATCATCTCTATATGGTTTGATCATGCTTATTCCAGATTTGTATATTGAAGCATGTGTTGTTCTGTATATATTATGATCTGGGTATAACTAAAGTCTGGAATAGCTACAAAATTATGAATGAATATTTACAGATGTATACGCTAGTTTAATTTTGAAAAAAATCGTATACACGTAGGTTCAACACATCAAAGTAGCATATACCTTGTGAACTATGATGTTTGAAGTTACAATTTATTCTTACTATTGATACAGAGTTCTGGGTTTTGCTTTATGTTCTAGTGACTGCATTCTGGTAATAGTGTTCAATTGATTGATTTCCTTCAGTAATGATGGATGAGATCTGATATCGGATCAAGACCATAATGACTTATCTTTATGTGATCTGATGGACTAGATCTGGTTGCTAACACATGTATTATCCTTTTGTATGTAATGATTTGGGTATGTCTGAAGTCAGGAAGTGAAGCGAAGTTATCAGTAAGTATTTGATGACATACACGTTGGTTCGCTTTGGTGAAGTTGCGTATACACGCTGATTCGACTCTTCGAAGTAGCATATGCACTCTAATGCATGGTTTTTGACGATATAGTTGGCTCTACATATTGTTGCAGAGTTCTGGGTTTTGCTTTGTGTTTTGGTGACTGTGTTTTGATGATAGGGCTTCAGTGATTCAATTGTTAGGTGATTCAGAGATTAATGATTAAGTATTCAATGAATGGGTAATGAAATAGTTGTATTGCAGTGGTGATTGATTTTGAGCTTCAATGTTGTTGATGGGTCTCATATGAAAATTGGATGAAACGTGGCCTTCAAATTATGGTGTTGTGTTCCAGGAGTATCCAGTTTGAAAATTTATGAAATGTGGTACCTAGAGGAAGAAATAAGGTCGTAGCCTTCTGTAGGTCGGTGCCTACGTACTAGTAAACATATCGACTAGTACAAGAGCTAGGGGGTTGTAGCTCCCTTCCAGTAGTAGCTGGAGAACGGGAGAAGGTTGTAGCCTTCTACAGGTAGAAGCCTACGTACTGGTATGAGTCTGCACCAGTACATTGTTGTAAACATATTTTCTTATTATTAAAAGAAGACAGAGACGATAGCAAAAGGTGGTTTTTACCCACATTGGGTTTCCACCTTACATCTTGGTGTTCATGTGTGATGCTTATGTGTGATGGATCTTTATGTTATGAACTACACATGGTTACTATTTAATGTTTAATAAAGTACTGATACTCTGATTAAAGATCAACATATGGTCAATTAATAGAATCATTAGTTTGTTGGCTATACGCTTGTTTCCTTAAACACCATTGCGTACACACGCAGGTTTCCTTCATTGAAGTAGCATATATGAAATTGAGTAAGAAAAGAAAAAGATTATTGACATGACTAATACTGATTCACCCCCCCTTCTCAGTATTATTTCCAACAATTGGTATCAGAGAACTTCCTTTGGTAGAAGCTTGATCGCTTGAAGGAGATCCATAGAACAATGGGAAAGAAGCTGAAGAAGAAAGCACCTAAGAAGAAGAAGACATCTCAAGGGAACTATGACGGTGGGAGAATCGATTTGGGAATATGTGGAAGCAACTCGTCAAATTCAGAATCACCCTAGAATGAAGATGAACAAGTAAAAGATCTATCAAGTATAAATTTTTTATCCCCTGGTGATACATCTCTCCATCCATTTGAAGATGATGAAAGTGATAGCGAAACAACTGAATGTGATCTTATGGGTGAGGAAGAAAGATATCAAATAGAAGCAGAATTTAAAAGGCTTATAGGCAAAATAAGAGATCAACCAGATCTATTGGACAAAAGGGAATGTACCTTCAAAGAAGAAGCTACCAAACTCAAAGCTCAACTAGAGGAAGGAAACAAAGTAAGGAAGCAATTCAAGAAAAAGGAATATGAATGTCAAAAGCTGCAAGATAAAGTGATATCATAAAGAAATGAAGTAAATGAAAGAAACACAACAATCAAGAAACTCAGAGATAGATCCAGTTACTATGAAAGTCTTGAAGATAAGTTCCTCTCACTAAAAGAAGATCTTGAAAAATCAAATAAATAGAATAAAGAACTACTCCAAGCTCTTGAAAAACAAGAAAATGAAATTCTTGAATTAAGGAAATAGATGGAAGAAGGAAGAAAAGTGGAAGAAATCATGAAGAAGCAGTATCTTGAAAAGGAAGAGAAATATCAGGTTGAGGTAAATATACTAAAAGGTAAAGTAGAATAAAAGGATAGCTTTTATGATTTCAAGATAGGACTAAGATTTTGGATGATATTCTTAGTAGTCAAAGGTCTCCTGCCATCAAATCTAGTCTTGGTTTCCATGAATATGTTGAAGGTGAATCTAGCTGACAAGCTAAGGCAAGGAACTCTAATGAATAACCTGAAATGCTCAACAAGAAGATTAGAGGTCAACCCCATCAACAACCAAGGAAAGAATTACTTTAAAGAAAATCTCTTACTCTTAAATATGGAAGTGAAAGTCGGCTCTTTCCTCAAATGAATAATGTTGAGTGTTTTACATGTCATAATCTTGGACATGTTGTAGCAAGATGCGGAAGTAGAATGGTTCAAGATCATCACTCAGAAAGATCATCAGCTTCCAGGTACTTTAAGGGATATTGTTTTTCTTGCAATATGTTTGGTCACAAAGCCATTAGCTACTATAGAAGAAATATGAAACATATAAGATTTTATGCATGTAACAAGTTTGGACATATAGCAAAGGAATGCAGGAGAAAATATTGGGCACCATACCTAAAGGAGAAAACATCATCACACTCGAAGATATGGAAAAAGAAGGTTGTACAGTCAGAAAAATGTGGCATGGCATAGTGTATAGACATGATAGACTCAGGAGAAGCTGAAAGTATGAAACTTCAATGTTCTAAATCCCATACACAAGTTTCATAAAGACAAGTCATGTATATATGCGAGTTCAAAGCTGCACAGTCGTGTATATGAAGTTTGAGAAAAATGTTGTGGGACAATCACAGGAAGACTAATGTGATATGATTCAGACAATTATCAGTTATATTTTCTATAATGGTGATAAATAACTATAGTCTGTGGATGTTATTTAGAAGTGCTTTTGATCCTCACAAGTTGTTGTTAACTTGATGTATATCTGTTTGATGATGATAACTTGATACTTCTTATTGATATAGGCAATGATCATATCTGACAGTGAACAGATGGAACAGGTTCAGGGGGAGAAACATGGTATGCTTCTAATAAAGCATTGTTGGCATTATGATTAGAAGTTTTTGGTATCTAATCAATGATGATAATGCATATATGGCTAAATGATACATCTTGCCATGTTACGGTTATGAGTTGCCCATGATAAAATCTCATATGATTCTTGGGCTCACATATTTGGTATTTGATGACTCTGATTATGCATATATGTTGCTTACATAATGATCTTCATAAGGACAAGGAGAAGTACAAAGCTTGAATACACAACTTCATTATTTGATGATGAGTCACTCATTTCTTTATGCTATTTTTGTCATGCCTTCAAAAGATGCATAAATATCATATGGTGCAATTATGATGCAGGATTCCTATAGTTCTCGGCTTTCACACAGTTGAGGATTGTTTTTGTTGATGATATCAAGAAGTCTTGACAAATGAACATGAGATCATGGTTTGCTAGATACATAGTGCTATATACAGTATGCTAGATACATGGACGATTACTCAAAGTTGCATTGTTGGTTGGCCAATATAATGGTGTTATTGCAGGTCACATGAAGATAGCTATTTGAGGACATGATGATGATGAGGTCTTACCTATATGATGATAGGTTGATACTCACATATATTGATTGATGCTTATCAGATTTGGGATGTTTCCTAGTGATGATACATGGATGATATATTAAGTGTTCTTGTAAAAGATCATGCAGATCTTGATGATGATGTGATGACTATGATGTTTTTCACATATGATATGATGTGAATGATTTTGTATGACATATGCACAGTTGATTCATGGAACGATATGATAAGGCTCAATATCAAGAGGATGAATTGATATCTATATGCAGACATACCTTGTCACAAGTTGATGGTATTTACACTAATGGACATATACAGGTTGTTGGATGTTGTTGACAAATGCTTATGGAGTAGATCATAAATTGTGTATGATAGTTGCTGATGAGGGTTATGGTCTTGATAGTTGTTTAGAAATTTGATCTCTGTTATAAATGTCATGTATATCATTCGATGTAAAAGACATATAAAGACCCATGACGTAACAATTTGCTCAATCTGTTGTAGTCTTTTGATGAGTCCCTGATGTAATTTGTAGCCCCACCATGCATGGGAAGGATGATGTAATAATTGATATATTTCAGTCATGTATGTCCCCACATGGTTGGGAGGATGAGTCAAATTCGGTATATCCCCGGTTGGTTGGGAGATGGATGTATGTATAAGTCATTGGTGATAGGAAGGTCATCCTCACATAGTTGAGTTATAGAGTCATGATATTATTTTAGAATGTATTTTACAGACTCTTCATGTGCTCAGGGGGAGCATTGATGATATAGTGCATCTCAGCATGTACAAAGGGGGAGTTTAATCCGAAAATTCAGCATGTGCTTAGGGGGAGCATGATCGATGTTTATATTAAGCTGTTCAGATATGAAAGTCTTCTTTTTGGTCAACCCTTTGCCCTTTATGTCAAAGGGGGAGAGTATTTTGGTGTTGCTTGTTATCTTTAACAGTTTCTACAGCTTGCGGTAAACAACACCAACATCGTTACCATCAAGTCCAAAGGGGGAGATTGTTCGCATTATGATGTATGTGTTGTACTTGATGGCAACCCACTTGTAGTAGAACAACTCACTTGGATATGGTAACTAGATGAATTTACAGAAGAGATATCAGATGTGACAGAATGCATGGCGGTTGTGTTTACATATGTGACAAAATGCAGGAATTAGTTCAGAAGCAATGTACAAGGGCAACACTCTCAGATGACAGTTCACAGTGCAACAGGTTAACAACAAAGATTTATAGATCAGAATACAAAGAACGAAGAAAGAAGGGTATACATAGGTTCACCTTGACCAAGTTGTGTATACATGTGGGTTAACAGACCAAAAGGAGTGTATACATACACACGCACTTTCACAGAATGAAAGGTGCATATATCTTGGAAAACTAAGTTTTGGTCCAAGGTATTTGGTCCATGGTATTTTGATTTATGGTATTGGTCCAAGATATATGGTCCGAGGTATTTTGTCCAAGGTATTGGTCCTAAGCGGTTTTGGTCCATGGTATTGAAGAGGCCTAAAACTATATAAGGAAGGGAAGATCATTAGGCCAAAACACGCAAGTCTTGAATATCGGATGAAGTGTGAGATTCAGTATGTAGGTTATGGGTTTATGATGCTTTTCTTGATCTGAGCTAAGGAGGAATCTTAGCAGTTGATGGAGGACAAGATCTAATGATGGATAGAGATCTTAAGGCTTGGAATGAATCATCTCTATATGGTTTGATCATGCTTATTCTAGATCTATATATTGACGCATGTGTTGTTCTATAAATATTATGATCGGGTATCACTGAAGTCTGGAATATCTACAAAATTATGAATGAATATTTATAGATGTATACGTTGGTTGACTTTTGAAAAAGCGTGTATACACACAGGTTCGACACATCGAAGTAGTGTATACCTTGTGAACTATGATATTTGAAGTTACAATTGATTCTTGATGTTGATACAGAGTTCTAGGTTTTGCTTTATGTTCTGGTGACTGCATTCTGGTAGTAGTGCTCAGATTGATTGATTTGCTTCAGTAATGATGGATGAGATATGATAATGGATCAGGGTCATAATGACTTATCTTTATGTGATCTGATGGACTAGGTCTGGTTGCTAACACATGTATTATCCTTTTGTATGTAATGATCTAAGTATGTCTGAAGTCGGGAAGTGCAACGAAGTTATAAGTAAGTATTTAATGACATATACGCTGGTTCGCTTTAGTGAAGTTGCGTATACACACTGGTTCAGCTCTTCCAAGTAGCATATTCACTCTGATGCATGGTTTTTGAGGATATAGTTGGCTCTGAATATTTTTGCAGAGTTTTGGGTTTTGCTCTGTGTTTTGGTGACTGTGTTTTGATGACAGGGCTTCAGTGATTCAGTTGTTGGGTGATTCAGAGATTAATGATTAAGTATTCAATGGATGGGTAATGAAATAGTTGTATTGCAGTGGTGATTGATTTTGAGCTTTAATGTTGTTGACGGGTCCAGTATGAAAATTGGATGAAACATGGCCTCCAGATTATGGTGTTGTGTTCCAGGAGTATCCAGCCTAAAAATTTATGAAACGTGGTACCTGGAGGAAGAAAGAAGTTATAGACTTCTGTAGGTCGGCGCCTACGTATTAGTAAACATATCAGCTAGTACTAGAGCTAGGGGGTTGTAGCTCCCTTCCAGTAGTAGCTAGAGAATGAGAGAAGGTTGTAGCCTTCTGCGGGTAGAAGCCTACGTACTGGTATGAATCTGCACCAGTACGTTATTTTAAATAGATTTTCTTATTATTAAAAGAAGACAGAGACGACAGTAGCAGGAGGTTTTTACCCATAGTGGGTTTCCACCTTACATCTTGGTGTTCACGTGTGATGCTTATGTGTGATGGATCTTTCTGTTATTAACTACACATGGTTACTGTTTAATGTTGAATAATGTACTGATACTTAGATTAAAGATCAACATATGATGAATTAACAGAATCATTAGTTTGTTGGATATACACATGTTTCCTTAAACACAGTTGTGTACACACGCGGGTTTCCTTCATTGAAGTAGCATATATGAAATTGAGTAATAAAAGAAAAAGATTATTGACTTGACTAATACTGATTCAGCCCCCCCCAGTATTATTTCCAACAAGTATGGTTGTCCTAATAATACCTCACAAACTTCAAGGGAGCAATGTCACACAATACCTCATAAGTGAAGGGCTTGATCTTGTATGGAAGGCGACACTGCTCACTCACGCGAAGATCCTGTCCTTGGTGAAGCCACCCAATGGTGTACGATTGTTGATGTGTTGTGGTCGTTAAGCCCAACCTCTTCACAACCTCTGTCGAAATTAGGTTCTTTTAGCTCCAACAATCAACAATGAACTGTAGCGGGAATCCCTTTACCCACATCTGGGAGTGGAAGAGACACTCCTCCTCCTCTGGATCTTTGAGTTCCTCCTTCTGGATGTTTGTGGTGGCAATAGTGGCGTTGGTATCCGCATCGATAATCTACTTCCCTTTGTCATTCCCCTTGTCAGGTTTCGACATAGAGTCGGAACATGAATCTAATTCTAAAACCTTTAGCTCAGCCACCAGTGACTTCTTGGCTCAACGCTCACTTGTGTTGTGAGTGGAGCTCTTATGGAACTCACAGCATTTTCCCATGTCCTTTTTCAGCTTCGCGGCACTTTTCTTTGCTTGCAGCTTTGCCGAGTTGTGTTGGGCCACCCTGCCTTGGCTTTGTCCTTTGCTCTGTGGTTTGGGGGAACTTTCCCTTTTTTCGGATTTGCAGATCCAACGTCTTGATTCTTTTATTTAAAGTTCTGCTTGACCTTGACAGCATATTTGTATGCTATTCCAAGCAAGGAGATGCTCAGGAATTCTATTTCGTCCTGGATGTACTTGTGCAGGTAGTACGGTATTTGAGTATCAAATGTTGCTCTAAATCCTTGATACCCAACTTTGTGCGAAGGGTATGGAAAAGATTGGTAAACTCCGACATGTATTGATCCCTTCCCTGTTGCAGCGTGGTCCACTTTATGTACTGATCCTCATAGCTTCCGACAGGGTAGTACTACTCCTTGATAGCATCCCGGAATGAATTCGAAGTGGGTGTGGCTGAAAATAGTGAGTCAGTACTTTCATCCTTCTACTCGCAGTAGGTTTCCCACTAGTCCTTAACGTGGGGGGTTGCTTTGAGAAGAGCAAAAACAATCTTTTCCCGACTCAAAAATTCATGAACAAAAAAATAACCTTCTAGCAGGTTTAACTGCTTATCTACGGCATCTACATCTATCTGACCCTCGAATATGGGGATTTCAAAATTAACTTGTACCTTAAAGGGTGTGGCATTTCCAAAGTAGCTGTTGGAAGCCGATGCGTCACCTCTAGGTAGCCGCTAAAGGATATGGGAAAAGTTGTCCATCATCATGTTCCTTTGTCGCTCGAGGGCTTCTTCAAGCAAGATTTTGATAAGATCTCTTGCCCCCTTGTCTTTCTTTTCATCCACCATGGGAGGCTAGTGGGATTTACAAGGCTGGTCTTGCAAAGGTTCGACCAGTTCAAGCCCTAACTCCTTATATCCTGACCTCGTTGGGGACATGCAAAGAAAAACAGAGAAAAAGAAGACCTCTCTGATACCACCGATCCAGATTTAAACAGGAACACAACAAATTACAGAGATAATCATAAACACAGAGATGCAGCAAAAATAATACTTCATTCATTAATGTAAAATATTGAAATATGCTTACAAACAACAATGGAAATAAACCAACTAGGGCGATGGTAGCTTATCTCTGAGAAGGGATGTGGCAGCTACATGCCTCTGAACTATGTTACAATGAGGCTCAAAAGCCTATTTATTGCGGAGAAACAACGAAAAACCCTAAACATCCAAAAACCTAACCCCAAAAGATGAAACACCAAATTGTGGGCCCCGTTTGGGTAAATTGGTACATCAACTTCCCGGGGTCGTAACTTTGGCATACGATCTCCATTTGACGCGTATAATATCTCGTTAGAAAGATCTATCCAAGAAATACAACTTTGGGAAGAGAAACATTGGTCCATGGACCCATGTTACTCCCAGTTTTCCCAAAAAATGTCATTTAGGGCCTCAAAACGGCTCCGAAAGTTTAGGACCCGAAAAAATTGCTAAAAGTAGTAAATTGTGCTACAATTAAGGAAACTAAAAAGATGAAAGGAACATTGGTGGGGGTCTAAGTGGACTTAGTGGGTGGCCACCAATATCCACCTGGATCACTGTCTAAGATCTGAAAGAGCCAATACCAGTGGTGAACTTATATTTTGCTTCAAAGTATCAAATGCTTTCTGTTGTACATCTCCCCAACGGAAAACTTTCTTGACACTTGTCAATGCATGTAATGGAGCTGCAATGGAAGAAAAATTAGCAATAAACTTTCTCCAATATTGTGCTACCCCTAAAAAGCTTCTTACCCCTATAACTATATTGGGCTTGGGCTAATTCAGAATGACCTGCAAAAATGTGTCTCAAATACACCAAAGAAGTCTTTCAAAATTCATATTTTGACATCTTTAAAAACAATTATTGTTTTCTCAAGACATCTAGTACTTTGTTTACATGTATGACATGTTCATCTCTTAACTTGCTGAATATGAGAATATCATCTAAGTAGATAATGACAAATTCATCTAGAAATGGTCTCTATACATCATTCATTACCCTCATGAAAGTAGCTGGAGCATTTGTAAAACCAAAGGGCATAACAAGACACTCAAACAATCCTTGTTTAGTTTTAAATGTGGTTTTCCAAATGTCTTCTTCAGCTATTCTAACTTGATGATAACCACTTCGTAAGTCTAACTTAGTGAAACACTTGGCATACCACAACTGATCAAGAAAATCATCAATTCTTGGGAGTGGATAACAATTTTTTGCCATGATTTTTTTAATGCACGGAAATCCACACACATGCACCAAGCTCCATCCTTCTTTGGCACGAAGACAACGGTTGAACCACATGGTGAAATGGATGGGCATATGATACCTTTTCTTAGCAATTCTTCATTTTTCTTTTTGATTTCCATTATCTACATAATTGACATGTGATACATGCCTATGTTTGGAAGTGGAACGTCCTGTTGCAACTGAATCTCATGCTGAATTCCCCTCTTGGGAGGTAACCCCTTTTGTTCCTGAAACATCTCGCCATGTTTGCTTACCACATCAAACAAATTAGATTTCAATTTATCATCACAACCTTCAAAAGATTCATAATCAATATCATTATTTTTCTTGATCATGAGAAGCACAAAATTTTTACTTGCATTTACTAGTCTCTTCATCTACCCTACATTAACCAAAGAAATGTTCAGCTCTTTGCGATGGGTTCTCATAATGTACTCCACCCCATTCTTGAGAAATATGTATTTGTTGTCATGGCGATAGAATACTGCTTTGCTATCATACAAATAAGGACTACCCAAAATTATTCTGGAGATGTCAAGTGGAACTACATCTAACTTAACTTCATCAATGAACTTTTCAGTAATGGAGAACTTGAATAAACATTTCCTTGAAATGTGTAAGTTTGCATTGTTAACTATCCAACCCAATGGATATAGCTTATGATCAGGTACAGGTTCAAGGTTTCGTTTTTTAACCAAGTCTTCTGAAATCAAGTTTGATTGTGACCCACTATCAAATAAGGCATCAATATTTGTATGATTTGAAATCACTCTTACATGAAACAAATCTATTCTTGATTCTTCATTTGGAGTGTTGTTTCTACTATGTGATGAAATAGTTCTTGCAACGGTTTCTTTTCCTTTTGTAACCATGGCTAAAATCTTGGTATCATCACCAAAGTCTAAACCAAGGTCATGTTGTGTGATAGTGGTCGTCTTTTGTTTTCCCTTATTGTTATTTTTCTTAGGCCTTAATTCAAGATGCAATTTCCAACAATGGGCTTCATCATGCCCATCTTTGGAACAATGTTGGCATATGGTTTTCTCCCCTTCTTTCTTCACACTTGCATTCATCTTTCCCTTCCATTTTCCACCCTTCTCTTTCTCCTTACCCTTGAATGGCTTCCTCTTACTACCCTCTTCCTTAATGTTCTTTCCCCTTGCTTCAAGGTGCATGGATTGCACATATACCTCAGCCAAATTTCTTGGATTGAACATAAGGATAGTATGTTTCTATCAGGCCAGGCAGTAACTCCACAAAACAAACAACTGAATCGTCACTTATTCCATAGGTAACTCATTGTTATATACAATAGGGAGTGATTTTTCAGTTCATCTCCCGATGACTGTTCACATTCCTAATTTATTTATTTACATAAAATTCCCAATCATGAATATTAGGTGTCAACATTCCCCCCCTTAATCTGAAGGGATGTTGGTGAGTCCAAGCATCATTCTGAATCATTCAAGCTTTTCCCTTCCAAGTGATTTGGTGAAGATGTCTGCAATTTGCTCATTTGTGGAACAATGACGGAGATGGATTGTTTTGGCCTCAACATGATGTCGAATCAGATGATATTTAGTATTGATGTGCTTTGTTCGATCATGGAACTTTGGGTTCTTGGCCAACTTTATTGCAGAGGTGTTGTCAATCATGAGTGGAGTTGATTGTACTTGTTTTACCTGCAAATCTTCAAGAATTTTCCTGAGCCACACAATTTCTTTTGTTGCTTCAGCTGTTGCCACGTATTCTGCTTCTGTTGTGTAATCTGCTGGAATTGATTGTTTGTGTGATCTCCAGGAGACAGCTCCTGATCCAAGACTCATAGCATTTCCTGAAGTAGATACTCCAGTTTCTTTGTCTCCATCGAAGTCTGAATCAGAGTATCCATCAAGCTGAAGTTGTCCACCTGTGTATACTTGATTCCAAGGTCTTGAGTTCCCTTCAAGTACCTTAGAACTCTTTTTGCAGCAGACCAATGTACCTCACAAGGCTTTTGCATAAACCTGGAGAGGATTCCAATAGCAAATGAAATGTCTGGTTTGGTAGTAGTGAGGTAGATGAGACTTCCTATAAGCTGTCTATACTTTGTTGCATCCTCAAATTCCTTTCCTTCAATAAATGTGAGCTTTAAGTTTTGTTCCATTGGAGTAGAAAGAGGATTGCACTCTGTCATGGCAAATCTGTTTAACAAATCTCCAATGTATTTCTTTTGAGAAAGAAATATGGATTTTGGATGTTGGGTTACTTCAATGCCATGATAGTAATGAACATGGCCCAAATCAGTCATTTCAAAACTTTTTCCTAATTCTTTCTTTATGTATGCAATATAGCTTTCATTGTTCCCTTTCATTAAAATATCATCTACATATACCACAAGATATACAACTGTTTTGCCAACTTTCTTGACAAATAAAGTTGCATCACCAAGATCAAAATGATTAAAATTGAGTTTCAGAAGATGCTCAGTTAGTTTTTCATACCAAGCTCGCAGTGCTTGTTTGAGGCCATACAAGGACTTCACAAGTTTGCATACTTTATGTTCATGTCCTTTCACAGCAAATCCTTCAGGCTGGGACATAAAAACATTCTCTTTTAGATCTCCATTCAAGAAGGCAGTTTTTACATCCATTTGATGGACTTTCCAACCGTTCTGAGCTGCTAGTGCAAAGAGTGTCTGGATGGTGGCCCATTTTGCTGTGGGGCAAAAGTTTCCTCATAATCGACCCCTTCCTTCTGTGCAAAACCTTTTGCCACAAGCCTAGCTTTGTGCTTGTCAAGTGAGCCATCAGCTTTGTACTTGTTTTTGTAGACCCACTTGCAGCCAATTGGTTTGGTTCCAAATGGAGGATCAACCAGCTTCCAGGTGTCGTTCTTTATGAGGGCATCATACTCCTTTTACATCGCTTCTTTCCATTCATCATTAGAAGCAACTTCTTTAAAGGAATTTGGTTCAAAATATATAGACAAGTTCAATTCACAATCATAAGAAACATCCATATCACCAGGTGAATTAGAGTCATCTACATCACCTCCATTTTGTCAGTTTGAATTTCTGGTTCCTATTTTTCCAATTTCATCAGGATGAACACTTTCAAGTGTCTTTGTCAGCCACTTTTGGGGACCTTTCTGAGATGGTCCAGGCTGCTCTGTTGATTGAGCTGGGATTGAATTAAGATTGAGTCTCCCAATTCTATCAATTACATCACTTAAAGCATCATCCGTTGTTGGAGTTTGAGTCGGGGGAGAGTATTCTTCAGAAGAAGATTCCACATGTTGATCTAGTATAGGAATCCCCCCTTCAAGATGTGGAATACCCCAGGAAGATACACTTACGACTTCTAGCACCAAGTTTGCTTCTATGTACCTTTGGTATCAAAGCATAACAGGTGGAACCAAAGACCCTGAGATGTTTTACCGAAGGAACATGTCCATACCACAATTCATAAGGAGTCTTGTTTGTTATAACAGTAGATGGACATCTATTCTTTATATATGCAACACATAGAATAGCATCAGCCCAAAACATTATCTTTACATTTTTGAAGAAAAGCATGGATCATACCATATTCAAGATTGTTATATTCATTCTTTCATATACACCATTCTGTTGGGGATTATAAGGCACAGTTGTTTGATGTTTGATCCCATGTTGGCGAAGATAGTTTTCAAATTCATTTGATGTATATTATTTTCCATTA